>JAYRBW010129356.1:0-38388 GCA_036023295.1 Invenusta paracnida
TTCAGAAATTTTTGAATATATTTTCATTTGTGTTAGACATGTGAAACACTTCTTTTGTATTTTCAAAACGAGGATCATATACTCGAATTTTTTCAAAATATACTCAAATTTAATTAAAATATACTCGAATTTACTCGAATTTTAATTTTGATTTAGTGTGGCCACCCTGGTTGTATATAAATCTGAAATATTTGTTTTATTTTATATACATTGATATATTTACTGTATATATTGACTAATTTCTATATATATTGATTAATTACTATGACATAAATATACATGTCCACACTGCCTAAGCTATCTACATAGGAAAAACACACCAACATCTATCTAATATAAACCCTTATAAAATAATAGTATTAAGGCGATTTATTCTTACATCATACTATATGCAATAATACTGCTGATTTATCCAGTCTCTTCACAGTTTCTAAATCCTTGAGTCGTTTTTCCATGACTTATTGGTTTTAGAAGCACTCTATATTAAATCTCTAAGGTTTGAAATTAATCGGCAACTACATTTAATATGGTACTGTATAACCGCTCCTCTATAATACCCTTTATCTTATCTTGTCTGTATGCTGTAATTATAATTCGTAATTAATTTAACTCATTTTACTTTCTGTACCTCCGTTTTGGTTGTATTTTGTAATCATTATTGTACTGGCGATTACCTAGTATGGTCGAAACAAGTCTAAATAGAAAGTTATTTAGAAAATGACTTTTTTGACTTCTCGATCGTAAGGGTTTTATATTGGAAATATTGAAATAATTTACTATGAAACAAGTATTGTATTTCATTTTCATATAGAAGTTTGTTTTGTTAGAATATTGTTTCAGTTTCTGTTAGTTTACTTTGTGTTAATATTTTGTGCTATTCATTTCAATAATAACTATGCTAATATGTCTAGTTTAATTTCTTTTCAGCGTTTAGTTATCCAAACTTTAGGTGAATGTTTACTCGGCAAAGGTTAAACTAAATAATTTTTACACATTGTTAACATAATTAATTAAATACTATATTTATTTATATTTACCCTTCAGTCTGCATATTTTATTACTTGTGTATCTAGACATAATTAATTATTACCTTATTTAACCATTACAGAGTATGATAAAATAGAACAGAACAACTTTATGACTCCTATTCATATCGGAGTATGGATACTTTGAAATACCCCCTCCTGCATTTTTTGTAATTTTTAACTAAACAAATGTGGTGGAATATTACAAAAGTTTCTTTTAAAAATAATGTTTTACAAGTTTTATGGCTATAGCTCACTATTGTTCATTCTAAAATATACCCTTTTTGTCTATGAGGAAACATGATATTTTTAAATACAAAATGCACAACTTTGTCGAAATCGATCAATTTTGATTCATGCACTCGAAGTTTAATATAATAAATTATAATGTACACTTAAAATTTATTTTCTTTCAGAAAATTAGATTTTTTGCTATTGTATTATTTAAATTAAATTATTTTTTACCTATTTATAAAATAGAATTTGATAATTTTTTAATGGGATGTGAAGTTTCGAAACTCTACTCTTTTAGGAAAACTATATGGGTCTAAAGAGTCCACCCCCTTCCGGATATGGAAGTGTAAAATAGTCCAGTATGGATAGAGTTAAGAATAGTATGTAATAATTAGGCAAGAGAATCTTCTGCGGAAATCGCTTAAAAAGTTGGATCTCGAGATTTTTTGAAAAATGAAAAAATATAAGGGGTACTGAGGGTAGAGGTAGAGGTAACCTTTACTGACTTCAATTAGTACATTTTGAATTAAAATAGAAATTGTTTCATTTTTGAAAGTCACTTACTGATGATCGGAAAACTCAGCAGTGAATTGATGCAATAAATACATTTTAGATAGTGCAAATTTAGGCAGTTCAACCAACTAGGTAGGTGCTGCCTAAGCAGACAATTAAGGTCACAAAAGAATGAAGCGCCTCTGGCATGCTAAGCTGTCATTAGGTAGGAACTAAGCATGATCATTAAGATCACTAAGAGCTAATCTCTCTTCACCAAATGCGTCTGTCTCCACTCGAGCTGACATGTGGCCACTCAACGTCTTCAACAAGGAGAAGTATCCGGCACTGAGAAAACTAAGTATGGTCGCTTTTTCATGTTTCCATGGTCCTGCATTTGAATCATGCTTTAATGTCATGTAAGACGTAATAGATTTTCGGTCAGCAAGGACTAAACACTTGTCTTACAATGCCATTCAGACTGTCAAATATGCATTGAAGTCAAGTGAGAAATCCGCAACTCAGTCATTCAAAAAGAATGATGTGAAGTTTGATCGAGGCGATGCCACAATGACTCGATTTTTTAACAACTCAGCATCAGCCGGCAAAAATGGAAATAATATAAACGAAAAAGTAAAGATGAAAGATTGAACATTCTTCGTCGAAGGAGAGAGCGAGTTGAAAGCAACGTAAAAGCCAAAAAGACATGTGCGGAAGCCGAAAAATTTCAAGATTCGCTCATCAATGAGTTCAAAAACGAAAAGTCAATCAGAAAAATGTCCATCAAGCAAAGACAAAAAAACTTAATTGAACAAAGATTATTCACCGTATTTAAATCTTTGATAGATTTAAGTTTTTAAGTATTTGTAACTGTACTATGCTGTAACTATACTATAAGTACTAAATTTTGCATTTATATTTGTGTACATTCATATATTTTATATATATTTCTTTTTTCACATTTATATATAATATGCAGGTAAATCAATAGAAAACAACATTCGCAATTATTTCAAATATTGATGTAATTAATTCCTCTTTATATCTGCCCTAATCAACATGAATTTGCTATATAAACATAGCAATTAATTCATTTTATTTTATTAAGTATTATAAGTATACGTATTTGTATCAAATAAGAATACATTTTGCATTTATATTATAGTTCTAATTCATAAATAATCTGTGTCAGGAATAAAGATAAATAATTTGTCATTTTTTGTCACATTATTTGTCGTATATAATTATCCATTTTAATATTTAAAAATTGTATCATTATTTCTAACATATGATTGATAGATACGTACCTACGGATTTTTAAATATTCCTGAAGAAAGATATTTCCGTCTAATAAGTTAGTTTTAGCTTTAGTTAGCTTCTCAAATTAATGTATTTAGATGCCTAAGTAATAAAATCTTAATTTTTCGGTACAAACGCCGATTTTATAGGCTACTTTCCCACATAACCATAATTCGAAAATTAAGTATACAGCAAAATATTTCCGCAAATTTTTCTCATGCCTGTTCCCATGCCTGAGTAATGCATAATATAGAAAGAAAAAGAAACTGATTTTGTTGATTTAATTATAACTGTAGCTTTACGTTCGTCCTGATCATACCTTTAAATTCCTTTAAAGGCATCATACCTTTGATCATACCTGATCAAAATTTACTAATTAGTTGCACAATGACGTTAAGTTGTAAACCCAGGAAGTTATATATTATAATATGCCGATAAAATAGCAATATGGGAGAGATTTTTTTCTGAAATAGTTACAACTTATATGTAGTATTGTACTGGCAAACATATATAATAGTATCTATCCTTTATGAACCCGAGCAAACCGGTAACAAGAGTAGATTTGTGTCATTAATTAATGTCTAATATTTTTTATTACGTTGACTGTGAACAAGTAAACTAATGCTTTCGTGATTAAATGTAAGAGTTTATAAGACTTCATCAAACTAAATACTCACATTTGGATACTTACATATGTATATTGAAGTTAGTAACTGATATCTATATGTTCTCTGAATTTAGATTTATTTTACCTAATGAAATTAATATTTAATCCAAATAAAATTAATACGTAACTATATAAAAATACGTTTTTAATTTGTTGAATTGATTTTAGATTTAATATTGTAGTCATAATGTCGATTAAATCTAGCACTAATTTATATCGTATTAATTTTGTACATTTGTTTACCCTAGTATGAAAAACTAGATAAAGTAAATTCTATTTGTGATTTAAAAATGTAGATAAGCAAGAAGAATATAATTTGGTTACATATCAATTGGGAATCACCCATACTTGATCAGCCCTCTTTTTAAGTGTCCATTTTAAGATGGTCGTAAGGAGAATAGATAGCGTTTTATAAGTTAAGCTGGCATTCCACTAGATCAATAATTAGAAAAGTTCAAAATCTTCGACCTTCGACATCTGAAATGGAATATATAAACAAATATTGCAATAAATATATACCAGTAAACGCATTTATTAAATTTCATATTATTAAAGATATTCATACATTACCATACTTACAATGGGTGAATTTCAATAATAAATTATACTTTTGATTCTATATAAATAAATAAAGTGTTTATGACTATTTATGTTATTATTAATGTTATCAATGTTTATTATTATTTCGTATATTTATTATAATATAACAAGCGTAAATGTTTTAAAAATTTTCTTGTTATCATATTCTTGAACTACTGACTTGTGTTGTCTTTTAGTAATAATAAATGAGTATATATATATATTCGTATATATTAAAATATGCAAAGTTAATTTGTAAATACATACGGCTTGCGCTTTTAAGGGGGTGAGCATTATTATAAATTGCTGTCAGTGATTTATACAATCGAACAAGAAACTACATTTTTTAGAGTGGGACAATGTGTTATTCATGTATATATTGTTTCTATATTATTCAAACTCATTGTCTTATGATATTTCTAATGTTGATCCACGTGTTTCCCGAAAAATAGTATTTCTGAGTATGGAATATCATATTTTTAAAATTTGCCGCGTTATCTTTAAATTGGTTTATTGTACTACTTATTAATTAAATATCTATCCCATTGCATTAATTGTGAAATAAAAATGTAAACAATTCAATCGGTTTATCTTATATAGATATTTATTATCGTCTTTTGATAAATCTTTTTTGCATGGAAAGTCAGTAATTGTCATTAAATATTGGATGACAAATCTCTAATACATTTCTTGATAGATAAAGGTTTGCTAATCTTAATTTCTAATTAATGACATCCAATCATATGTTCGATCAACCCACCATCATTAATTTGTATGGAAATCAGTATAATTTGAAATGAAATACAAGGTCTAGGAATCGCTCTGATTGATTTGCCCTATTTCTAAGGATGTGCAGTTTTTAAAATTCATTTTTTGCAAAAAAAATTGAACAGTGTATTTTAGGACACTCATTATGACGGTCAGGGAGTTTATTTAGTTTGTTATGTTTCAATTATGCAAAAGGAAACCTCTATTTGATCCAAATTATTTTTATATTATTAATAAATGTATCCTTTTAGTTTTTAATTTGTAATATGTCATTAACATTCGGCCAGGCGGATCAACAGGATGTTCGCTACAGTTTGATGGCCGTAGTACCTGACCGCAGACAAGCTCTCTCAGATCGTCTCACCGTGTTAGACAAGAACCAGGGTATCATCCGCGAAACCCTAAACAAAATGCTCGAATCTGTCACCTCTGCCACTGGGACTACAACTAAAACAACACCGTCACCTGCTCCGCCTGTGACAGCCACCGGAAATTCTACAGCCGAGCCGCTGCCCCCTCCGTTAGAGACTCGAAGTAGTAACCGAAAGCTCACCATGGCAACCCGGTCGTCTAAGCGAACTTCTGCACCAGCGTCGCTAGGAGATGCAATAACAATGGCGTCAGGTGGCAGTGGTAGTTTCACGAATGTAGGCAGGGCAGAAGACGGAAGTAGCGGGGGAGAGGCGTCAGAACCAATTTCTGAGGTGAGTCGATTTGCCTGTCTGTGTGACTTAATTACTGGTTTATGTTGATGCTTTCTTAACCTATCTATCGATGCTTATTATAAGGATTTTTGTTATAAAATGTTAGATTTTTAAGAAAAACGATTCGTGCATTATTTATCTTTTTTGGATTTTATCTCTGCATTGTTACAACATACAGATGTATTTTATTTTATTAGAGTGCAGCTGAAGTGTGTGTTAAAATAACTCTTATTAGAAATGTTCAACATATAGTTCACACACCGAAAATTTTGGGGAAATGTTTTTCCTTAGTATTCAACCACCTGGAAAGAATTTTTGAAGTGTACTATTTATTTAAAATTAACTTCTCCGTCCTATCTGCTGTCTTACTTGTGTTACTCAAACAATATTCATTTACGATTCTTTTTCTGGAATCCATTAAGTTAGAAAAATTATATATGGTTATAATGTTGTGATCATTTTGTAACTTTTCTTGTTTTTACTTTTAATTTAGGTTTATTAGGTTTAATAGATTTAATAGGTTTATTATGTTTAATAGATTTAATAGGTTTATTAGGTTTAATAGATTTAATAGGTTTATTATTTTTAAACTGACGCATTTAATAATTAGTATATTATAGTTAAAGTAAAATTAGCATTAACATTATATTACACATCAGTTTGTATTATATATATCTAGTATTCACTATACATTAAATAATTAAAATGTTGATCACCTATATTAAATCTAGAAGATAATTATCTTCTATTATACCCCAATGGAAATTTATCTGTTATCTAAATTATGTTTATATCGTTTTATTTCTATTTTTGTATCTTGAGATATTATTATTTCGAAATTTTGTTTTTTTGTTTACGTAGAAAAAATTAATCTAATATTGTATAATAATACTTTAGTTAGGAAGATTATCATTTTCAATATTCTTTAAAATTATTAAAGCTTAATATATCACAATTTTTGACTAATTAATTAGGAATTTTTTAGATAAAAGACTTCCCAATTCTTCTTTCGTTTATAACTATGAAATCATCTGTATTAATTTTATTTTATGGTAAATACTAAATATATTTAAATATTATTAGCAATGAAGATGTAATACTTTTATTATTATCTATTCAAAATGTATTAGTAGTAAAATGTTTAAAAATTATTTTATTCTATGGACTTCTTTTTAATACTGCGATATTTTTTTACAATTGACTGAACAACATCGTTTCTCTACACTTACCTGCAGTCATATCAGCTTGATCTGGATAGCGTGTTCAATTTAATTTCCGGATTACTTTATGCTAAAAATAGTATACAATAGGTTTCATTTATATTTGCTGCTACGAGCTTTTTTGTCAGTCTGTTTATAAATTATTTATCAACACAGAACTGCATATTATATATTTTTTGTAGTTAGGATAGCTAGCCACTACATGGTAACACTAATATACTATTAAAGTGAAATTTAATATTTACGTCTTGAAGTTTTCTTCATGTTTTAAAATATCACCAATATTTTATTTTGTCATTATCAGGCTTAAATATATTGATTACTCTGTCTGGAGCACTGAATTTTTATGAACAAAATCATAAAGAGACATGTCGCTGGAGTTTGATAGAATTATAGAATTGGTTAATAAAACATTTGGGAGTGGGAAGATCTTGAAGTTCTAAAAGAAACCAATTTCAACTTTTTTGAGTAGATAAATTATTCGATTTTAGTTTATCTATTTTTTTGACAACGTTTATTATTTAAGGTCGGGTATACAACACTGCTTTTAAATAACCAAAATCAATTTTTTTTCTAAATAGCTTACAATAAAAATATATTGATGATTAACAGTCTACAGAATGATTTCTAAAATGTTTTTATAAAATGTTGACCATAACGTGAAAAATCGAAAATACCTTTCTATAGTAAGTAATGGTTTATCCGAATAGTGTTCACTATCACACTACAAGTATCTTTACATACGTTTTAATGGAAAATTAAAATATACCTAAAATGAATGGTTTTAGGATTATTTTTTTATAATTTTAAATATCAATTTATACATAGGTATACATATGTATATATATGTTTATTTTAATGTTAATTTTATAAACAACCGTGTTTTATTAAATATGCTAACACCTCTAACAGAATATTATATTCTTTCTAATGTGAGAGTAAACATTACTATTATAATTACATATACTATTATTAATCAATAATCTGGCCACATCCGATTAGAGTGGCAGTTGAAGTCGACACCTAATTCTAAAGGAATTTGTAAAACCTTTATTTTTCTTAACATTACTTTTCATCTTAACTATACTAACTTCCAGACAGACAGGTTACGCGGCGTGTTATTACTGTACAGATTTTATAGATTGCAACTAATCTGGCATCTGATTGAGTTAGTACTGGGGGAGAAAACGGAAATGTTACATCCCAATTTGACTCCGTTTTATAGAAAGCGCAAATAACTATTTTTAATATACCTAGCGGCTGCAATTAGAAGTCCATTTCACGCATTGTAAACTTGGGGCTGCTTGATTATGTATTTTCGATCAGCATTGATTCATTATTTCATGCATATTAATGTGTTAAATATACGATGGACATACAGTTCATTTAGGCGAACGGCACAATGATTGATAGTAAATTATGCTATCCAAGTGAGTACTTATAAGTAGTATTAGTGTTATTAATTTAAATATTTATAACATAATGTTGAACTGAAAACCTTTAATAAATAGTGTATTAAATATTCTATCCTACATATTATATTCTATGGCACTGATTTTATTTAAAATATCAGGAAATTCTATGCATCTTTTTGTGTAATAATTATGAAACATTGCTTGTCATTTTTATATAAATGACGTCTTCAATGACACTATAAAATTAATTTTGACTTGGATTTATTATTATTTCAAATTTCGGTAAATCGCTAAGGGAGTAGTTTTACAGTAAATTGGTAACATGAATATTTCGACTGTATATTCATGAATGTGTTTTTATATTTCAGTACTTAATGCAATTAATGTTGTTGTTTATTACAATTTCTTCGATAACAGCATTATTTCGTGCTATGAAATTAATTATTTAATGTGTTTACAGTTGTATTTTTTTCATAGAGTTTAAGTATTATAAATCTTTAAGGATAAATAACTTAAATATTTATTGTTTAGTTTTTTAATAGAAATATTGTTTTTGGACGAAGTTTTATTTTTTCAAAATATGAGATTTTGGAGAAAGATTTTTAAATTGAGGAGTTCAAAATTTACCTGCGCTATTCAAAATAGTAACAGCAAACCAGTCACACAACACTACGTAATTGATAAACTTTAATTTTTATTGTATAGCAATAGTTTATCAATTTTATAAAAATTTCGATTAAAACAAAAAACGTGCACGCAAAATTCAAATATTAAAATAGACATTTTTTAATATTTTTTATTTAAAACAACACCTTTGTGTGAAAATTTTGCAGAAATTTTAAAATTTGCACGCGGCATTCAAAACAGTCGACACAGACCATTGTAAATTATACAAATATACGTAATATGCATATATATAAATATACTACTATTTTTGTCGAATAGAAATGGTGTACCCATAGAGATGAGATACAATAGAGACGACATTTAATTGACTCATGCTATTTTCATACACATTATCGGCATTCCAGCTTACGGAATCTTAAAATAGAATGACGCTATTTGTATGTAATATTACTAATATTATTTATTAAACTGTACTTGAACGAAAGCATCCATATACCTATACTTAATATCATCTTGAAGACAACATCTTTATCTACATATCTGTATATTTTAATTTGCAAACTGTATGTATAAGTATTTATTAATAAGTCACAAAATAATAAAAAAATTGACTTGTTAATACGCCATCCATAGTCTATAATATAAGCGTATAGTATGTCATTAATAAGCTATTAATGGATGTTTATTTGTCCAGCAATGTTATACTATTAGAAAACGTCGAAATATACGTCTGTCATATAATTATTACTTCGCATAATGACTTGTAATATAAACTACATGAAATAATACCTTACTTAACAAATTGGGTATTAACCCCTTCCCAGCGAAAATTATTAAAAAAAAGTACCCCCAACCGCCAAGCAAAAAGTAAAAAAATGGAAAAATGAAAGTTGTCAGAATTTAGTCTAATTGCAATTACAATTTATAGGAATTACTTTACAAAGCAACCGGAATGTCATGTTCAATGAAAGTACTACAGGATGTGTAGCGTAATGCCTTAGGTATCTGTCACCAATATTTGATAACTTACTTGAGATTTTCACCTTTCAGCTAAAGCGTGTTGTTATGTCTTATGATGTATCCTTTAATATAGTTATATAGTATCAGTGGATTGAAATTATATTTTTAGTTTACGTATGCTTTACATAACACTCTCATTGGTCAATCAATAATTTATACGAAAACTGTATTCAATTTGTCAGTGTAGTTAGTAATAATAGGCAATATAGATATATAGTAATAATAATTTATACGAAATGTATGCTTAGGTTACCTACTTAGGGTCCCTCAAACGCCAGGACTAAGTTAAAGGTGGTTTCTTATACGTCAGAAAAAAGCTGGCTACGAAATCACAATGACTTGGTTGGACGCCTTATGGCGTCTTGGCGTATGGGCGAAGACGCCAAAAGTCGTCCTGGTTGGGAAGTTATTTAAACTCACATAAAATGAGTTTACTTAATACGACCTATAGCAACTCCATAGTAATAATATCATTAAGCTCAAGAGTTTATTATTTGAATTATTATATAATGTGTTTAATCTATTTTTATCTTTAAAAATACTTATTTCGTCCATAAAATATTAAAGGTCTATAGTACTGAAAGCTTAAATCTCTCACTTACATAATTTGACATGGTTAAATTATCACGTTGAATTTAATTTTATAATTCAATTCAATTCAATTGTAGGACATAAAATAAAAATTCAATGTATTTTTTATTCTCACGTGACTGATGTATATGTCTGACACTAGGATAACTTGAATTTAGTAACACCACTATAAGTTTATTTAATGTTATAGAGCAAAATATTATTATTTTCGTTATATTACCGATTCATTTAATTCATATATTATAAATTAGATATACTTACAAATCTAAGACATTTTACATGATTTAATTGCATTTGCCTAATTCTTAAGTATCTCAAATATATGCTCGAAATATAATTTAATATTAATACAGTAAAGTAATCATTTATAGTATAATAATTTTTTAAACTAATTTATACTTTTATTAACGTGGAGTATTCAATAAGTAAATAATTAAATTCTCATAAATATTAAAATCTGCACCGCAAATTTTGATGCTGGGCAGGTAATTTTATGCATAATATGCCTATTAACTTATATAGATAAAAAAGTATATAGCAAAAAACAAAGCGATTATGAATAAAAAATTATTTATTTTGGTGACAATATTATAGTGCAAGATTTTTTTGTATGAATACGTGAATACGTGAATTGTTACATTATGGCTTTATTAGAAAAATATAATTAAAAAACTGGTTAATATCAATGTATACAGTCCAGCATATTGAAATAGATTATATTATTTTGTTTTTATATATTTATTCTGTAGAGGTACTCCACATACAGTATATTAATGTATCAAATAATGGAAACAAATTATTAATTGGAAATGTAACATATAAAGTATGTAGCTAAAAACGAGAATAATACCATTCACAGAATGATATTTCGAACGAAAACTTTAATAATTAAACTGAATAATTTGGAAAGAGAAAAATATATAGAAAACAAAAATATAGTATTAATCAGTGAGCAAAAGCCATAACACGTTATGTACATTGGATTTGAACGAAATTAAAGCCTATTATTTTACATAATGGTAAATATCATAGCTACAGAAATAAAATTTAATAACAAGAAAAATAAAATAATTGATATAAATCGGTAACAAAATTAAACAATTTGTTCACTATCATTTAAGTTTAATTTTGAATGTATATATTCCAGAAACTATGTACTATAAATAATATAATCAAACGAAAAATCATTTTTTATATCTGCAAATCAATTATATGCACAAGAAAATCAACTAGATTTAATTTTTAACTAAACAATATTGTAGATGGACATACAATTGTGGGTCAATTTTAAAGAAAGGCAAGCATTAATAAACACACCCCAGTATACTATTACTGTTAATGAGTTGATGCCTGATCAGCTCATAAATGCCTAAACACAGATTTATTTAGTTAGATACCGAATGATAAAAAACATAAATAAGCTACAATTAAATAACTTCATTTTAGTAAACAATAATATTTGTGTACAGTATTTATTCTTCATTAAAAATAATTAAATTAAAATCTATATAACAGTTTTTATTTAAAAAAATATATATATTAGAAGAAATGATTTTTAATTATTCAAACATGTATTTAAAAATAGTTATATGATACATATTACAATCAAATATATCATGTAATAATATATAAAAACATCAAACAAACAGTTGATATGCTTACATATATACGGGTTGTTACCTATATGCCATTTAGTTTAGGCCAAGATGCTAAAAATATCAAATTGAATAGTATATAAATAATATTGAATGTATCAATTAGAGTTTTTTGTGACTGGCTAAAAAAAATGTTTTCAAAGGTTTTAGGCAAAAAATTAGTATATCTTTGCAGATCACAAATCATTAACTTAAAAAGTAAAACAACTAGTTCACCATGATTAAAACTAAAAAAGATAAATCTACCATGCTATATTATATGTTAGTTCTATGTTTTAAGATAAATATACAGACAACCTAAAAGTAAAGTCAAATAAAATAACATTCAAAAAATGAATACGAGATATAATATCTTATTATGAAGGCACTTATTATGAATAATTTGTTTAAATTAGCATGAAATGCATATGTCATCTGCATCACACAAAACTCAAAAGGATAGATGAGAATTTTTGAGTGTCATCTATGAAATATAGTAGTTGTGGTGTACAGTAGCTAGAGATATTAAGAAGATAATAAGGAAGCAGATTATTGAATTATGGTCAAAAATTGATCATAAATAACAGAAGAAACTAATTTTAACATTTAATTTAGAAAGTAATCTAGAGTTACTTCTGAACATTTATTTATTATATCACACTATTTTATAAAAAATGAAGTGTATAACACTCAAAGAAAATGGCTAGCCTGCTATATTGTCATAATTAACTCATAAAACGAGTAGTCCATTTTTGTTAAACTCTGAGGCTGTCTGCTACCGATCACTGACGAATTCGAATCTGGCATCGTTTGCAACTATACACATGATTCTCAGAATTTTCCTTTCAATTCCTTTAAGCAGTGTAGCTTGTGAACGCTCTTTTTTGGGATTACGAATTACTCAAATTGTGGACGCGATCCCTAATGTCCGAGGATTGACTCAGCGGTTTGGCTATGCTATTGTTTCACCGTGACACTACTTAGATTCCAACTCCTCTAGATATGTTAACTGTAAATCTAATTGGAGATTCATGAGTAATTACTCATGATGAGTGTTATAATATAATTTGTACATATACTTCTTATTGGAAAACATCATTACCCTATTATTCAGAATTTTTTCCATAAATCTTTCTGCTGTACTAGATATATTGTATTTATTAAATATTAATATTCTAATTCTAAGTTTATGAAGTTTAATCATTTAGTTCTTTAATTTGTTTCAAAATTTTTCAAAATTGTTCTTTGTGAAATGTATGTGCCGATTAAATGAGGGTATACTTTTGGCATCTATTTGAAACTCTGCCCCCCTGAGAAAAATTCCTAGGTACGGCCCTGAATAAAACTGAATTTTAGCGACACTAATAATACCCAAGGACCACTAGATATATTACTAGTTAATATATCTAATAGTCCTTGATTATATATATTATATATATAGGTATAGTATAATTCCATGCTATTCAGTGTCCTCCTTTAAATCGATTATATATTGACAATTTTTCATAGATACTTGTCATCTCCTTCTCTCTCTATGTTAAGTATTTATGTACATGCCAGTTCACATTTAGTAATTTAAATCAACTCATCATACATATGAAACATAATGATGTCATTAGTATATTAACCCTATGTATAATAACAGTGTTATTACAACGTAAAACATTTTTAATGATGTTATATTTTTATAAATATATCGGTTAATTAATTGTAAACTAAGGAAGAAACAACAAAACTCGTGAAAACTAGCATTTATTTTTAGGTGACACATATTTGCTACATACAGGAAATGAAGTCTTGGACGTAAACATAAACATAACTGTATATCTTGAGTATCAAATTCAATATATACTAATATAAGAATCTGAAAACAAATAATTAGTTAAATAGAAATTCTTAGGGCTCCCTGCATCATAAAATTTCTAAAATATCATAAATTTTGAGTATGAAGGATAAAATCATAGAATTTATGGTTTCCTACAGAAATTCATAAAATTTACCGTTTAAAAGTTTGACATGCACTTGACTTTTTTTGCTATTTCTATACTTATGAATTAACTTATGTACATATATTTTTATCATTACTCGTAGTATACATATTATGTATTCCATTTTTATAAATAATTATTTTTTATAAATTTATTGTTACAATTTCAAGTCAATTATATGAGACACATGAAATGTTTTGAATTTTACAAATGTTATTTGTGGTTGTTCTAAAATAATATTATGATTCTCTTGTAAAAGTTATTCATTATTAAAGTCATAATTTTTTTAGTACAGACGTTTTTTATTCTTTTTGTACTGTATGTACATGAATAAATTAGCTACAGATTTGTTTGATGTATAGTGGAAATAATGCATAATATAAATATAGTAAATTAGGGTGTTCACATGTACACCAAATTCACGTATGTACGTGAATATACACGAATTTTGATAAAAAGATAAAATGTAAGTGAATTGTACACGAATTTGAATAGAGATACGTGAATTTTAACTGCTGTACGTGAATTTTTTAGTAAGTTCTTATTTTATTTTTAACAAAAACTACTAATTTCAATCTTAATATGAAATAATTTTGCCTGTAGCGCTTGAATATAACTTTGTACCTTTTATTTAAAACCTATAAAATTCTCAATCTGAGTTTTTTTTAGTTTTGGTAGCTAAGCACATTCATTAGAAATGCAGGGAGACAAGCGACCTTGGCTTGCTGAGCTGTCATTAGGTAGAATGTTTTTAATTCATGTTGATGTATATATTTTAAAAATTTATATGTGATATATTGTCAATTTCTTTACCAAAATATGTACGTGAATTTTGACTTCTGTACGTGAATTTTTTTTTTGTTTAGTAGTGTGGACACCCTGCATTGGTTTTATATCACAAATATGGATTAAAATAGTTTTAATATGTTAAATAAGTAGTATATATACTACTATGTTTTAAACATTCCAAGAGATTTGAAAGATTATCTATAGTTCTTTACACAATTATTAATATTTTCATCAGTCTGGTAAATTAAACTAATTTAAATTAAGATGAAGCATTAAACTACATACTTAAATTTTCACACTATGTTGTAATAAAAGTATTAATTTTGAAATTTGAATGTTGGGTAATTTGAGATATATAGCTTATATTTGAGCTAATATAGTGACAAACTAGGTAAATAATCAAACTCTTGTTTCACACTACGTTTTAATCTCTGATACATGGTGTTAATATCTCCAAGAATTGATAGCTTTTGCCTGTTGTTGAAACATTGACTTATCCTCAATCCGAGTACAGTCAGTCAAAATAGTACAGGTGCAGTAGATGGTGTTATCAATGTGTTCTTTTGCTTTTTTTTTGTTTCCATGTATAGTGTTATCCAATGTACAGCTGTCACTCTAGGTGTCATTTAATTTATAAATGTCATCAGTATAATCTTTTAATTTCTAACATTAATATCCAATTTTTCCTGAATTGTGTTAACAATTATTTTGGATTGCTATCTGTCATGAAATCAAATATTATATAGATATTATCTATAAAAATATGTTCAATCTTTTATTTAGTGGCTTAACATCTATTTTATTCTTGAATGGTAATAATATACGTATTTATTAAGGGAAATAAAAAGTACTGATAAGTAAATCTGGGTACAACATAGTGAAAGTGAAAAGTAGTATAGTGTATAGTGAAATGGAAAGAAAGGTGTTACAAAGCCTAAAATTGAAACAATATGACGAAAAATAAGATAGAAACAGAGTAACATTAGATGACATTGTCGTTATACAGAATTCTTAACATGGATAGTGGTACGTGGGATGAAAGAGTTTAGTTTTAAACAGGATCTGCTGGGTGGTTGACGAAATTTGTGAGACGTAGGTAGGTGCGAAGGGACTTGGTAATTTAGAGCATGACTATTGGATGAGTGTACTTGAAGGTATAGCTTGTTTTATTCGAAGATTTTTCAGTGTGGATTTGAGGGTAATATATAAGTTCAATTTCTCGCTTTTGCACCTTTCCAATTTAGTAGAACAAACACAATTGAGACCAATAAAAGAGGACCAGCATATTCTAGCTGGCTTCTAATAGTTGAGAAGTAAATGTTTGTGAGATCTGTTTTGTTAACAAGGTTGTGCAGTTTTCGGAGCGGGTACAGTTTTTAACTAACCCTTTTAGTGGTAATGTTGATTTCAAGTTGAAAGTAACATAAAAATCTTGATGGTTTCAGTTGACATAGGATGAGGTGCTTGGGGTTTTCGTTATCGGTCTCTTGTTTATCAAATGAATTTCTTTTTTGGAGACGTTCAAGTTCAGTCCAATCTTTGCACAAAAGATTCCAAAATTCTTGATTGTGTGGTTTATTATGTTGGTGATGTGTGTGTTTGAGTCAGCTTCGAGAAGAGCAGTACAGTCATCTGTATATTTGATAAGAGTTGTGTCATTGTCAGGGAGATGAAAATCTCTATTGTAAATACAAAATAACACTAGGAGAGAATTTCTACTTTTTTATGATATTTTAATATAAAAATAACATAAAAAGGAACTGAGTTATTGGCTTGTCATATTAAACAATGTTTCATTTTATTATTATTAGATAATTAAAAAACAGTAATATGTAAAGAAATCATTAAGTTAAAATTTTACAAAAAAATATTTACAGCACATTTAAATTGGTTTTAATAAAAGTAACTAGCAAAATTACTTTAAATTAGAATTCTGCTTTAAAATGAATTTTGACATTTTAAATAGCTATATGGATAGTATAATAAGTTTTTTTGCTTCAGTTCAGTTTTGTAAAATTACTAAAGGTTTATGTTATCTATAGATTATAAGGTAGGGGTATTCTCCTTCTAATAAAAAGTGAATAGTGTCGATTATCAGCATATATTTAATAGAACTTACTATAAGATGTCTTAGATATTATATATGTTACTTCTTCCATGAAGTTATTTTTATTGGAATACTTTATTTACATAAAACAATTGATGCTAATGCGATGTGTTATTCATGAAGTTTTCTATCCATGTTGCAGATGGTCAGCGATGGCTACAGGACAGGGAAATTACATACGGCTGGATGATAATACCGTAGACGCAGAACAGCCACAGACATCTATTAACTCTCAAGTCTTCCTTCAGAGTACTGCTGGTGGTATTCGATGGGATCATATTCAAAATCTGGACGAATTTTTCTCAAATGTCTACCATTACCATCAACACGGTGGTTTCAAGGTGATCTTTATGGAGAAGGTTTTCAATCTCTTAAAGTTCATTTTCATCGTGTTCTTTACTGTGGAAATGACACAATGCATTCGTTATGAGGTTATCTTTAGCACGAATGAAACTAAACACTGGTCAGACATTATTACTCGTCCCGACGAATGTTGGTCTAAACTTCACCCAGTTCTTCTTTTTGTAATTGTATTCTGTGCCTTTTTCTTTTTGGTTCAAATTGTTCTCACTCTCTATCGGCTACTAAAATTTTGGGAAATTCGAGCATTCTACATATCGGCCTTAAATATTCGAGATACAGAACTTTCAGATATGACATGGTATGATGTACAATCACGTTTACTTGAAGTTCAAAAGGAGTTACAAATCTGCGTCCACAAAGCTGAGCTCGATGAAGTTGATATCTACAATCGAATTTTACGTCACAAAAATTATCTAATTGCAATGGTAAATAATAACATCCTACCAATCAAGATTAAGTTCCCAATTCTGGGAGAATATGTGTTTTTAAGCGAAGCTTATCTTTATAATCTAGAAATTATTCTATTTTGGGGCCCATTTTCACCTTTCAAGAACTATTGGCATTTGCGGGACGAATACAAACACATGACAAAGCGCCTTGAATTAGCAAAAGAACTTTCTAATCAGATTATGTTATTTGGGCTATTAAATTTGCTTTTATCGCCAGTTATCATTCTCGTGCAAATTCTGGTCTTCATATGTGAGTACGCTGAAAGACTAAAAAGTCATCCAGGCCATTTTTTGGGTCGTCGATGGTCTAATTATGGTCGTCTTTACTTGCGTCACTTCAATGAACTAAACCACGAATTTCAAGGTCGTACAAGCCTAGCCTATAACTCAGCTACAACGTATTTGAACAGTTTTACGGATAAAGGATTAATCGTTATTGCAAAGAATGTGGCCTTTATTACTGGAGCTATATGTATTGTAATGTTTGCTTTAACCGTAATGCGAGAATCGGTGACCCATATACCCGCATTTCTTGGCATTATGTTGTTTTGTGGATCCGTTGCGCGCAACTGTTGGAACTTAATACCTGATGAGAGCACTGTTTGGTGCCCAGAAACACTGTTGCTCAAGACCTTGGGCCACATTCACTATATGCCTGATCATTGGACCGGACACGGTCACACCAAAAAAGTTCGAAACGAGTTTGCACAACTTTTCCAGTACCGACTGGTGAAAGTAATGGAAGAACTTCTTTCGCCCTTGGTAACACCGATTCTTCTTATCTTCTACTTGCCTCAACACTCTCTAGAGATTGTTGACTTTTTGCGTAATTTTACTGTCGAGGTGGCGGGTGTGGGGGATATCTGTAGCTTTGCCCAGATGGATATCCACAAACACGGTCACCCAATGTGGATGCCGGATGACCAGCAAGTAAGTGATTCCAGCGAAAACGGCCGCATGGAGAATGGCAAGACTGAACTTAGTCTGATGCACTTTCATTTGACGAATCCGCGTTGGCGACCAAGTGACTCCAATCTTGCATACCTTAAGGGAGTTCGTGAGAAGGCTGTAGCCGATCTGGGTGGAGGTGGTGTCACGGGTGGTTTTCCGGGTGCTGCAGTTCATCATACATTGGACGGCTCACTGATAGGCTCTGGAAACATGTGTGCCTCGATGATGCTGCCCCATGCCTCATTAGGAACACTGTACACTTCCCTCCTCACTGGAAATAACGGGGCTGTTATTGGCGGATTGGGTCCACACCACACCTCAAGCCCACTCGGATATGGGATGCCACTCAAGGGGAACGTGTCGCGTATGACAGGGCCGGCCTATGTACAGACCGAAGAAGACAATTATGGTGTAATGGGCGCCATGTCGGAGTCAATGCGCAGTAGCGGTTATCAGCATCCCAGTCTCATTGCTGGTGTGGCAACTCCAGCTAGTGCCAGTGGAGGCAACTCGCTTCTTGCCAACTCTACATCGATTGGTTACCAGCCATATGCCTCGCAAATTGAGGACGGGACACGAGAGCTTCTCTCGATCAACATGAGTGCTAGTGCACTCTACATGCACGAACTCCATCAACGACGCAAGCGAATGCAGAGCATGCACCGGTCCCACTGTGTACCTGGAGGACGTCTTCTCGAACCTATTGAGCAGGAGCCAGATGCCTTTCCCGCCGAAGGTGAGCCGCCTTCAGCACTGCCATACAAATGTTAGTGTGCTGTTGTGTACCTCCAAGACATCTTTCCCTTTTCCTCGATCGCATGTTGCTTATTACATCGTGTAACTATCATACATATATATATGTATACTGATATTATTGTCTAAGATTGAACAGTCATTGATCAAACTTTTCACATTGAATCTACATATGTATGTGTTTATTATTTGATTTCGATTGACCTTCTAGTTTTACTTTATTCACTAATCAATTAATTATAGTTGTGTATTAATATGTAATATCTAAGACCTGTAGATAATTAGTACAATCTAAAATTTGCGTTTTGTTAACTTTATTTCAAAAAAATTGTAATTGGTTAATGATATCTGATTTACGTTGTATATATAATTTGTATATTCATTTCCATTTAAATTTATTCTAAAACTGTATTGTTTCTTCGTGCTTTTGTCTTTTGTGTCTGTTTATTTGCAACGAGTAGTTACATACTGCTTAATAATAAGATACTCATTATGCGAGCTGTATCATATCTAGACCCTTTTGTTTTTCCCAAGATTGCTTATTTTCATATTACTACTAATATTAAAAGCGACGATTTTTTGCTTTTAACATTAGTACACCCGCAGCCTGATATATGTAGTACGAATTATTTAATCAGGATGATATCTATGAAAATGTGAACAAATAATTGTGATACATTTTTTTCAATTGATTTCTCCTTTCAAACATGCAAATAACCTAATCTATAACTTACTTTGGATATTATATTGTTTCTTTTATACCGCTGTTTCTTTCACATTAATATTATTTAACATCTTACCTATATCTATACATTCATTGGATTAATTCACATCAATATTCAGTATTGTACTTGTATGTAATATACTTCTGAATATTTTGAAATATTTGAAATAATCTTTTGCGCTTTTTTTAATGAACTCACTATAAGATCTGTAAATAGAGTGCACTTTTCCCCTGTATATGTCTGTTTAAATAAAATTACATGCCATATATGTATTAATAGAATAGTCTTACAACTCAAATCGACTATTACCGGTTTTACTTTCTTCATAGTTTATTTTTATTTCTTTAAATGTATGTTTATATAACGTCCATATTTGTATATTTCAATTCTGCATTATATTCGAACACTACGAGTATATTAAAAGTCTTATCTTCTGACAAAAACTTTATTGTTTTGATTTTGTTTGTTGTATTGATTTATAATTGTGTTTGACCTGTTATTGTTTTCTTACAGTGCCTCGTATGTCCTTTCATACATTTCACATTAATTATATTGTTTAGTTTAACCTATTAAACAAAATTGTTTAACTTAGTCGAACAATAGCTGAGTTTAAAAAAAGTTCTATACTACATAATAATGGTTTACTTAATGTTTATTTTAAGATATTTAATTATTTTTATTAATTGAATTATTTTAATCATAATATTTCTTTTTAAAACGCTTTTACAAGTTAATTAATATATAACTACCCAAATTATACGAATAAATTACGAGTTTATAATTGTACATAATTAACTATTGGTTTATATATGTATTGTAATTTGGTTTATTAAATATGTAGTATACTTGGTACAAATTTCATAAATCTACAACAGGAAAACAATACTATTTTCCAAAAAGTTCAACATTTTTGTTGTATTTTCTATACTTATACGATCATTTAATGTTTTCAAATTGCTTGATGTATTTTAATATAACACCTATGAACTATCATGTATTACTTATTTACCTAAATCATGAGTTCTACAACACTTGAAATTTGATCCATTTATTAGTATGCGTTAAATATTATATATGACTATTTATTTATAGTTTTATACCGAACGTTATTTAAAGTGTTACTCTTGTATACGTAATATATCTATATTTACTAAACTAATTCCTAGCTTTGATTAATCATTTCATGTTATCTTTGTAGGTGTTTAATATTAATATCATTTGATGCTTATATTATTTAATATATAAATATTTAGTAACTTCTTTGAAAGCCATTGTTTATTTTAGTTTAATTTGTGTTATATGATTTAAAGTACGTATTAATCGCATTACAAATTATTTAGTCTGTTTATGCATATAACATATTTATAATTTAGTGCGATATATATTTCATTAGTTTATTTTATATAATTAACGTAAGTAAAATATAATGTCTATATAAAAAAATTCCCAAAACTAATTTATAGTTTTTTATTAAAATTTATATTCTTACTGTAACTAATGTAAAGCTTTCTGCTTTTTTAAGAACATTTTACAGTCCGTATGCACTACATGGCAAAGAATGTTAAAATAAGTTATCACCACACACGTGAAATTAATAGCTGCTTGTTATATACCAAGCATGTAGTACGAAAGCTACTTTTGAAAATTATCAAAATTTGAACACAAGGTTTATTATGCTTAATGAATTATTACTAACCTACGATTGAAAAATATGTAATTATTGTACTGGACAACCATTCACAGATAAAATATTAACATTTTCCCATATTAAAGAATACGGCGATCTTGATGAAATTGCTCTGAATTTCGTGAAGTCATATTTTTTATAAATTTATTATTATATTGACTTAGTACATCATTTGAATTCTCCGTGTATTTTATACTTTCAGATCAATTTAATAATTGTTGTATTCATTAACATAGAAACATTGTAAAATTTTAATATCTCATTTTGTGCATACAAGAATTACATATTTTCAATCATAGATTAATAGCAATTCATTAAGCATAACACAACTTTTATGCTCAAATTTTTATAACTTTCAGAAGTGGCTCCCGTACAAAATGTTTACTGATTTACTTTATAAAAATAACTTTTTTCATAATTAGTCTATCCAAATGAAAATTTTCCTTCTAAAGAAATCGTCTGTGCATAGCAATAAGATACATGTTATAATACAGGGTGATGCATAAGTAGTTGGCCCCACTTAAACTTAATAGAAATTTAAACTTTTAACACTTTATTTAATCAAAAATTACAGATCATAAATGTATGTAGCTAGATGTATAAATAGATCAATCAATGTATAACCACACAAAAGAACAATTAATAGTTTATGCTGTTAAGTAAAACATATGTATTATCATGTAGGGCCGAATACTTATGCACCACCCTGTATTATATACGTTTGTATTTATTTTCTGTATTAATAATCTCGTTTCTTGGAATATAGTTATATAACTTATTTTATTTCCATAAAGATATATTAGTAATTGAATGCTCGATTATTTTGATGTTTTTTTTTAATTATTTTATTGTTATTTATGACTAGGTATAAAGCTTATTTTGTATCTTTCCCGTCCATTTCAAACTAATATAAAAATCAGTACATATACGATTGACATTTAAAAAAGGAACTCAAATTTTAGTTCTAGTAAAAAATTACATATCACTATTTGTACCATTAAAGTACAATATAATTTGGAATCAATTTACAGTCTTGCAGAAATAATATTTGGGGCAGATGAGCCGTTATTTTTATCTCAATCTAACAAAAAGCGTATACATTAGCCGAGCTAGGAAGGGAACTCAACAACTTCATTATATGGCAGCCGCAATTCTGACCACTAAGTCCCCTTTCTCTCGAAATTACAGTCTTCAAATATTGATAATATCAGCATATTTCTTTTTATAGCACACGTCATGCGTATTTTTTAGTAATCGGATAATTAATTTATAGAAATGCTGCCTTGGCTATGCGTCTGAAATATCGATACATGACAGTTTGAAATTATGTTAGCAAATTTCCTACAAATGGCTTATAGTCGAAATATTAATAAATAACTTAATTTTTATGAAATTGTATATTTTGCAAAGCTGTATGTAAATAGATATTTACAATTGCTTTTTGTATAATTGTTACACCTCTAAGTGTATGTTATATTCCATTATTTTGTAATAACCTTATATTCATTATCAAAATCTATATTTTCAGTCTATTTATTTCAATTTCAATTAAAGCAGTTGTTAGTATAATATGTAGATGCTCGTAACTATATGATATGACCTCAATACTTTTCTTATTTTAGGAGGACCTACCCTGCAAAGACCTTACCTGGTCCTTGTTCCACAGCGCCCTCTTCTCCTATCGTGTCGCGTCAGTATTGAAGCCGGTCCCATCTCTCCTACCCCCCTCTAATAGCGGTGTTAGTCACGAACCTTCCCTCCTTTCCAACAACCTTGACGATGCCGCCCACGATCTCGACTACACCATAAGTCAGCTCCGCGAATACGTGACGGAAATCGAGTCCTACTGGCTTGAAGGAAAAACAGACCTCCCTGTGGCTCTCAATTCCATTTATCGGAGTATCCTCGAATCGTGTCGCTTCCGAATTGAGCCCGGCACCGCCTCCTGGGATGCAGGGGCAGCTAGTGAACTCATGGCAACAATTCGTCGTAAGACCGCCTACGATGCCTCCATAGCTTCTCGGGATATCTCCACAACAACAGCACCAGATTTCGTTTTTTCAGTTCTGCAGGGTGGAGTTGATAGTGAAGTTGCAGCTGTAGATTCCACCGAAACACCCTCAGGCAGATTCTTTGATGAGCAAAAGCGTCTGCATTCTTCCTTTTTAGCCTTCCATGGAAGTGCCCTAGCCAACTTCTATTCAATTCTCAATTTAGGTCTTCAGGTGAGCTTGCCTATGAAAATTAACTGAAATTTTATATTCATTTAAAACCAATTATTTTATTTTTATAATATTAAAAGAACATGCCATAATCAATAATGTATAAATATCCAAATAACTATTATTGAAATAGCTTCATGATAAAAAATCAAAATTATAGATATTGCGCGTCGTAGATAATGGGTAGCATTTTCAAAGATTTTGAAATAATTCTTACAGAAAAGATAATATACATTTCAATTGAGTGCTAGAAAATACATACCTCTAATTTGCAAACAACTGATCTTCTTTTTTCAAATTAACTACCTATACCTTTCCATTTACGAAATTGACTAATAATCTGTTGCATTAAGACTATATATCACCTACAATTACTTGTCGTCTCTATAATTCTATCTTTTTGGTCAGTTATCCCCCCCATCACCCACATCGGCCTCCATCACATCGAGTAAATCAGAAGGCCTCTTTGGCTCGGGCATTTACCTCTCGAGCCAACTCTCCGTGGCACTCAACTTCGCCCGTCGTGGCAACTCTTGGTCCTCGAGCGGACAACAATGCTCCCTCGGCACTGGCCTCCTCTGTGTCGCAGTCTGCGAAATTGTTGACCACCCCAGCGATGTAGTTCGTCAGCGCGGCCGCCAGAAGACTAGCAGCTGCAGTTCCACTGGCAACTCACGCATTGCAGGATCCATCGGCGGGGAAATACCAGCAGAGTATTTCCTAGTCTGCGATCCACGACTCATTGCCTTGCGCTACCTCCTCGTCTTCACAGACTCCTCGGCAACAGCCCTTCGCCGCAGAAATTCCTCAACAAGCCCGGGACAGCTGCAACAGCATTACCGGAGTAATGCTGGTCTATTGTCAGCGGCTACACTACGATCGACTTTTGCATGGCTAGTTTTGGTTTTACGAAGTCATCCATTTGCTCTCATGGTTGGCCTGTATGTGGGCATGTTGGCCCTGGTTGCCGGTTTCAAATCGCAATATTTTAACTATTTATTCGATCTATAGCATACATTCGACACAAAATGTAATATTCTTTAAATACATTTTTCATTTTTGTTCTTGTGGTTTAATTTCACCATCTATCCTATTTTTAGGTTAATCAAGTTTTGTGTCTTTATGCTTAGCTTTCGTTTCATGATTATCGCAGTCTTAAATATTAACATAATTTTCCTACTGTTATTACTCCTTTAAATAACAAATTACTTAAAACAAAATATTTATTTCTCATTTATTTATTTCAATGATTTTCTTGTAAAATAATATTAATATTTCCATATGTTTTTCAACAGCAATTATATAAATAATCTTATTTAAAATAAATTTAAGTGTTATTTACAATATACATATTATAATCAATGCGTTATTAAATAAATTTTAAATAAATTATTTGATTTTCTTAAAAGTAAAGAAACACTTTTCTGTGTATATTGAACATGGCCATTATTACACAAACAAATTCTATATTCTATATTTTCAATTATCATTTGTATTTTTTTTGCACATTATATTCGCTTTATATAGTAACTTTGTAATTCTTTAAAGCTACTAAAAAATATTTTATTGTGATTCTTTGTTTAGAAATTAGCTATGACTAATGTATAATTTAGAAAACGCTGAAACTAATTTAATTTTAAGATTGATAATGAGCTACTGACCAATAATTTTGCTGGCCATCAAACTAGAATTTGTACAAATAAATTTCCACTTAATGTCTTTCCTGCCAATCCTTTCTATAATCACGCTGATAGTATTATAATGGCAGCATCATCACCACTTGCCTTCATTTTATTTTGCTTGAAATATATTATATTGCAACATTCTTTTGTAACAATTTCATTTGTTGCATTATTTATAAACATTTACTATTGATGCTCATATTATTTTAGAATGACGTCATGAGATCGTAGAGATGTTTTAATTATACTATTTGAGGTTATCAGTCATCATTTATAATATTGTTGTGAAGGTTGTATAATTTTGTGTATCTGTATATTACATTAATGCTGCGGTGTTTGCAATTTTATTGTATATGATTTCACTAATGACCGCTGAATAGCTGCAATAACTTGTTATTTTACTTTTATTCATTGAAAAATATATTTTTGTTTACTTCGTATATTTTAGTCTTCTTGTTTGTTTATTCATTCTTATATAGTATAATTTAACATCAACTAAAAGTATTTTTTGTGATTTATTTCATTTATTTAATAATCATTCACTTTACTGATCGGATTAGTGCATTTCCTTTTAAGTTCATGACTAAACTTAAACCTTCGAATTCAATAAGTTCACATTTAATCTTTACAAACGAAAGAGCCGACTCTTGATATTTTCTACAAGATAATTGAGTGCATGGTTTAAAACAACTGCTCTGTAAAAAATGATATCAATTTGTTAATATAATTGACTGCAACTGCTTTAATTAATTGTAAATTTAATCATGTGCTTGAATGGATTCAGTTCTATAAAGTATATGAACTTTAAAATTAAGTTACATTTACTGTAACAAGCATATGTGAAAATCATATGACAGTTAAAATAATACCTATGCTATCTTATCTATATATAAGCTATTATTTTTTATTACTCTTAGTTTACGTTTGTTATTTGCATAAAGTAGCCGTCTTGAATTATATCCATCTATTGTTATTTTAATTATATAAATAAACGGGAGGAGAGGGAATAATAATAAATAAATTCAAACTTATATTAATTCTAGCTCTACTCATTTTTTTTATATACTTTATTTTTAAATAATTCGTTTCATATAACGATTAAAATATTACATTATGCAAAATTGGATAAATAGTTTTAATAATACACGAACTTCATAAATTTTTCTGTTATAAGAAATTTGTCCAAATCATAGAATAGTTACAGTGTTTTGACTCAGTGATTTCATATGCAACGCGTTGTTCGGTTTTGTCAATATACAATTGTTTTATTTTGATGTAAATGAGTAAACTAGAAGTAGTGTTAATTATTTTTATTAAATTCATTCAAAGAGCATATATTCATACAATTTTAACATACGTAAGTTGTCTGTAATATTTAATTCATTGCCTGTGTATCTAAAATTGTTTTACTGCATAAACGATTTAATTGCTGTGAATTTTAGAAATATTATTTGTAAAAGCTTTTGGGTAGACGAATAGTATAAAACTGCATACAGAATCAATAAGAGTGAAACTTATATAAGTATAATTTCTCTGCCTTCTACAAGATTAACAATTATCTGCTATCCATATACGTCAATATGTTTTAATAGATTTCAGTATAATGTAACGTATATTATGTCTTCATTTTCTAGAATTAACTAGGTATTTTATTCCTAAGCTAGTATCGAGTGAGCCGAAATATTTATAAGATTCATTTAGAGCTCAAATATTTTTGCTTATCAATAAATTCATATAGTGGCTATCTTTTATTAAATAAATATTATACGACTAGGTATGCAGAATAAGCATAAATAAATTTCATTGTCGTATAATAACACACGTTTCTTTTAAGTAAAAAGAATAAATCACAAAACAATATGTTGTATTTTTGTGCAAAAGAACAACTTTAAAAATACCAATTTCAAAGTTAATTTTTACCATTTATAAAAAATAGTAGATAAGCAAGTGGGACACTATTACATAATAATAGCTTAGAAGTGACGCCCACGAGACCAACCAGGTGTGAGGCAATTTGAACACAATGTTTCCTGCACTGTTTTGTGTGATCCAGTCTGCGAAATAGTTGACAGCAACAAAACCGTCCGGAGTATCACCATCGCAACCAGTGATGGATAGAAAGCTAGATATTCCAACTTGCAGCAAGGTATTCCCGTTATCCTTTGTGGTAGAATTCCCTTCAACAGCACGAAAAAGCGGTCCACCAGAATCACCAGTGCAGATCTTTCCAGTACTCTTTCGAGCACAGATTGTCTGGGGTCGATTGAAATTCGTTTTTGTTTTATTGAAGAATTCAGTGCACTCAGAGTTATGTACTACCTAAATTGAATATATTAATGAGAGTAAGAAAATTGTAGATATTTAATTAATATATATTAAGTAGATACTGTGGGATTACTTCACAGTAGTATGGTTTATAATATTAATAAAATTAATCTGAAGTTTACGTTATGCATTATATATACTATATTTAAAAAATAATACTAATGGTAAATAGTGATGACACAATTATGCCCCATTCCAATTTTGCTTTCAGAGACACTTACCATAGATAAAACGAATTGTACCTCTTACTACACCGTGTTACTAAACGTAACACGGTGAAGTGTGCCCACAAATAAATATGATGTATTTATATATACATTTTAACATAATGGAAGCTTATAAAGGATGCGCCATATACCAATTTTAATGAGCTACGCACGACAATGACGTTAATAGTCTGAGGACAATATGCCACATATGTACTATGCAATATTGTAATATAAATAATGTCGCATTAATTGCAACATATTTTTCTAAATGTTTACATTTATATGGCTTAAATAGATACACATACTTAAATATCTAACTACTGCTTTGATAGTTCTTAATATTAGAAAAAACTATAACCGTAAAATTTTAAATTGCTAACATATATTAATATAGCAGTTTTTTAAACAACTAGAATTCTAAACCTCTGTAATAGAGTATATAAAGTTCATAGTAGAAACTCTATATTATCCTCTAAAGATTTATAAATTGCGAATTATATATTTTTAAAACATTTAAACCATAACTCACTATTTCAATTGCCTTATGAGGAACTTTTGAAAGTTTCGTAGATTGATATTCCGATGATCCCCATCCCACAATTGTAGCCTGATACGGAGGATAATATGTTTCCCCTTTCTTTGGAAGTCTAACATATTTGAAGTATTTCGTTTCCTTTACATCGTAGACTAAAATAAGAAGTGCAATGTCATACTTGTTATACTCTGCGCCATCATTATACTCTTTGTGAACTATAACCTTACTGACTGGGATGCCTCTTGTAATGTGGTTGTCATCCTACAAATGTATAAAGATTATATGTGTGTGTGTTATATGTTATATACACATGAATAAGAATCATGTATAAAATAGTATTATAATTAAACTCATAATATTTATACAGTGAAGATGATTTAGCAAAAATGTTAACATACAAAATAACATAGACCGTACAAATATTAACTTATGCATACAAATAGTACAATACTTTTTTTTATTATTCATTTATTTTATTAAAAAAGAGAAATTCGTACAAAATGTACATAATTCTGCAAATTCTTTTTCGTGATTTAAAATAGCATGCAATTGCAAGTTAAACGATTTAGTGCTACAATTAAACCTAAGAAGATCATTAATGTTAAAAAATACACGAAAAGTGCACCTAACTGCCGTCTTGACTTATCCTATAGTTATATACAGTATAAAAGTCATCTTTCTCACCAAAGTTTCATGGCGACCAACAATTGCTCTCAGGTCACTTGTTTTCTTTCGAAAGTCATTTTCTTTAGCGTACTCTACAACACAATGCGCTGCTGTAAGGACCGTTCTGGCACTGACAAGCGTTCCTCCACAAAGATGTTTTCTATCCTCGCCTGCATAAGAACTGGCTATTGATATTAGGGAGGGAAATTCGTGACTTTTTATAATATCACCGCCAAACATTTTCCAACGTCTCTCTTCACAATGCACGATAAATATCGTGATCAACACAAGTAGTACGTTAATTAAATTCCTCATTATTGCACTTTTAAATGACATAACACAGTTTTTATAAGATATGTTACTCTGTGATCATATAAGTTTTCATTTTGAAAGTATATTTTTCACATTGTATATTTAGTGATTAATTTCATTTTTGTTTAGATAATGAATTAGACAATGCGGTAGTATCATAAACCAGGATGAATAACGCCAGCGTTATGTAAAGATTTACTTTTTTTACAGTGACAAATAAGAGCTCGTCAGAACTATAGGTATAGATTAACTATAATATTTATTTAAAATATATGTACATAATATGTCCATAGAGTAATAATTATACATAAAATATATAATTAATCATTACTATATCTATGCATATATTATCTATGCCCAGATGCCATAAAATATATTTTAAAAATTCATAAAATAGGAAGAGAATGAATTTATTAAAATTTCTTAGACGTAATTTAAAAGAATTAGGGATCTTAAATTATAATTGATTTTTTATTAAAAAATGCTATTAAATTATTTATCAAAATTTGTTTAAAAATAAAATTTAAATACAACTATATGAATTCAAAGAGCACTGCCATTTATAAGTACAAGGTGGTTTTGAGGAAGAAAATTAAACTAAATGGTATAGCATCTTCAGGCCAAAAACAAAAAAGTCTGTGAGAGTTGTTACCATACTATGGTTCTATAATCATAGAAATATAAGAAATGGATTTAGATTTTGATTGATTTAGATCTCAACGGTTCTAGTCATTAATAGTAGGAAGGAGAATAAGCCTATTATTTATCATAATACCGATTTCTTCATATATTTAGGTAAATATGTATTTTTACTACAAGTTATTATACTATCGATATATGCGCCATGTTACTTTTATAAAATTTATTATTTAGACATTCCAGTTCCGATTAATATACACAGCGACAATACTGAAATATAGAAAAAGGATGCTCATTTTTTCTACATTTTCTTCATTAAGATGTAGTGTTCCGTCCAATTTTGATTTCATGTACCATATGCTTACCTTTATAGTGTTGTCATATTGTTTTAGATGCTTGGTTTCCTCTTGCTTTAAGTATTTACTTTGTGTATGAAGGTATAAGGCATGTCATAATAATTTCGTGATATATTTCATTTTATAAAGAAATTATGTACTTATCTTATTTTATTTACTTATTTCACAAATTTTAATTACATAATAAATAGTTCTAAATTATGGATATTATCAATCAAACAACAACTAAAAATTAACCATAAAATTAATTTTGTAAATAATGTTTTAAGTAACCGGAAACCCCACGCAAGTGTCATTTAAACAGCAATAGGTACCTAATTTTATATTCATAAGATATATCTATTATCTTGTAGTTTTAATTTCAAAACCTGACTGAGAGAAAAAAATTCTACAAATATATGAACTGTATATATTGTAGAAAACGTAAACTTTTTATAATTTAATTTTGAAAAAAATATTTTCAATTTTTACACGCTTATTTTTGTTGTATGTACTTTATTAATTATTATATGAAATTAAGCACCCTAATCAGAGTTTTATCTAATTTGAGAGAGATAGGTACACATTTTTTATATAGAAGGTATTCTATGCTAATTTTTTCAAAGCATGGTGCATATTTAAATGTGATCATAATTAATAAATTATTGGGTGAGTATATTAGCGCTAAAAATGATAACAAATTATTTTGGGAAAAGTCACAAAAGCTTACGATAGCTTGATTTATTCATTAAAAAAATATCGCAGGGGGGTTAAAAACCCCCGCACACACTATAATGGTACTAAAATAACCACCCTGAAAAATAAATCCAAAATTTATTTAGAAATAAATGTTTTCATTCCTTTAACTTTCGGTGACTTTTATATAGTACGGGTTTTCTACGCGCATAGCCAATTGTAGTTAAATTAACGTATGTTTTAGCTTCTTCTGATTGACAATTATGTATAACTCATCTAAAATGTAGAGCTCTGCACATAGAAATATGAGTGTCTTATCTCGATGGCTCTGCAATTCGATATTGACTGTATTTTCAACTGTTGTATGTTGTACATCATTTCATTGTATAATTTAATAATATGATATTGATCGAATTTTTAACTGTAAGTTGTAGCCATAGATATAACTATACTATATACTTTAAATGAATATTATTGTTAATATATCTATGGCTGTAGCATCATTCTATAATGGGTGCTCATTGCTGCTCGTATCATAAGAGTATGTGGCAAATAAACGACCACCGAAGAGAGCTACGGCGGTAGGTGCAGTCCGGTTTATGAATTATGACTCGAATGTCGAAAGGGATTGCATTCTGAAGACGAGGGATCAGATTCCATCCAAAACCATGATGATGCCAAGCCAGAGCAAAAGTCGGAAGAACGCCAAGAACTACAACGGCCAATACCGCATATAGTGATGTGAGACCAAATATGCCTATATTGATAAGAATGAGAGATGTCGGTCAGCAGATCCCTTATAGCAAGGAATCATGATACAGGCCCTCACGCTGACACAACAATTGTAAAGGCTCATTTGACACAAAGACTCTATTTTACACATGCACCAAACGGTCTGAAATGTTCAGTTCATAAATGAATAAATTAGTAGCTACGCTTTCTATATATATATAAATATATTAATGGATAGATCATTATCTCAATAATGTTTCACATAATAAAATATTGAAAAGGGAATTTTTGACCCATCCACTCATCTATATACACAAACAGACTCTTTTGACACATCAGCAGAGATGAAAGGATCGCAATCATGGAACCAATGATTGCCAATGGTTTTGTAATACAGTCTATAAAGTTATAAAATTCTGTTTTATTATATGTTGTAAATATTTCTCTTCAAACACAATAATACAAATATACAGGTGTTCAGGGACAGACAGATGGTTGTGTTAAAAATTATAAAAAATAATACATTAATTAGTTGTATATAATTGATATTTGTTATATCCTTTTATGTTATGACGTAACTGAACACGAATTATTAAAGTTGTAGTCTTTGACGTTATTCTAACATCTTAAATTTCTTATGATTAACAAATACAGATGTCATCTTATTAAAAACTGTTCAGCTGAGCCTTTCGTGAGGACAAAAACTCATCGTATTTCAAAGCCGAAATATTTTTTAAGCAACTCTATACTGAAATAGTTGGTTAGTCTCTGAAAAACTTTGCTCTACTTACCTGATCTACTTACTCCTACTTACCTCTACTGAATCAAACAAATTCTGTTGCCCTGTTTTTTCTTCAATAAATAACATTCTTTATGATACATGTTGGATTTATAAAATGTTTCTTATATTTTTCTCACATTTTTTTCATTCACAATGAAAGGAACTTTTTATTAGATTTTACTAACAATGTTGTTTAATTGTCATTTACTTTCTGCTAATTTTATTTTCCCTGTATACCTTTTATGCTTCTTCTTAAATTATGTTACATTGTTTCACGTACTGTTTATGCATTTAAACTTCATAATTAGCTGGTTTTCTTGTAATCATTAAGATTTGTTTATTTATTTATCATAAATGTATGATGAAGGTTTAATTCAGACTATCGTTTTTCTTATGCTTTCGGCTTAGTTATGTGTTTTTAATTATCTAACTAAATATTTGCTTACAAGGAAATATTAGAAATTTTATTAAAAATAGCACAATAAATCATCATTGAAGCGAAATTTATTGTTCATTGCACTAATCCCTTCATTTTTAGGGAGACTTTAACAACACATCTTGTAAAACTCTATATAATATACGATTACGATATTATCTTTATTACGTGCCAGGGCGCAACATTGATTTCAATCGTATCCGATTGCCTTTGTTCTAAGGCAGGTTACAACATTGAATTCCATCGCATCCGATTGCCTTTGTTCTAAGGTATGTAGCATCATTGTAATTATGAGTTGGCATAAGATTTATTAAACTGCTATGATTATAAAAATTCTTAACGCAGTTATATACTTTGTAATCGTTTAATTAAAAACATTTTTTTATCGCCGATTCTCAAACATTTTTAATTCGGACCAACCTTGAAGACCAGCATTTGCTAAGGGAAGGCCAATACCTGGTGATCCATAGTGTACTGTGAATTTATTTATTATTTATAGCTAAATTAATGTATTACGAATTTCTCTTGTCAAATTCCTATACTTAAAATATATATGCATTAGCTGACTATAACACCGACGCAAAGTTAATTCTTAGAAAAGAAACATCTGTACTTATTAACTAATACTTGTTAATGTCAAGCATGAATTTTACCAATATACTTTTTGCCTAAAATTCATATTAACATTACTTATATATTATCACTAAGTCATGCCAGCCTGTAAAACCGATTTCGTAATCCATCCCTGGAGAAAATAACGTTACATGCGCCACATAAACGTACGTATATGCCATATATATGTGACGTATACGTAAATCGAATTATGTATACGTCACGTATACGCCACTTGTACGTGACTATTACGTCATTTTCTCCAAGGATACCACCATAGAATTCTTCGAGATATGTTTGCTTTTCATTTAAAAACAACACATACGAAAGCTCTTGTTAGTGTAATATATTTACAAGAAATACTTTAACTGACTTTATAGTTATAGTCCCTGTATATTTATTCATCTTGTGTTTATTATTAGCTATTGTGGGCATGGCCAATAACATTATCAAAACTCTCCTTTTCGTATTGTAGTACATAAATGATAACGAACAATTGCAGAAATTAAATAATATACATCGGCATTTAGATTTTCTCTTTCAAGCCATTTATGTTTAGTTTAAAATAACAATATTTTAAGTTATAAAAATCTATAAAACAATATACAGTTTTTATAGCCTCTAAAAGTAACAGTTCGTTACTTGAGGTTTTAATTTATCTCCAGCTAAACGTGTTATCAATAAAATACGGAACATACTTTAAACACTATATTTGCATAACTTTTGTGCAATTTTTAATAGATGCGTACTTACTAACTAATCAATATTTCAATCAATACATAGACGTTTCAACAGGAGTCCGTGTGTGTCAAAGGCAGTGTTTGTGTCAAAACGAGTCTAGAATTAATAGTCAAAACTTTTTTGTGATCTGCATTTTGTAGTGTTTCAAAATGAGTGTTGTCAAATAGAGTGTCGGTATCAAATTTTTGTCTCAATATAGAGCGGCGGAGAAATGTTGTAAATGTATTTCGCCTACGTACGAAGGTACCCAACAAACGATTCATAATGAAGGAAACAATTATCGGCAAATGGAAATTATTATTTACAGAAATGTTCTTTGTTAATTTTTATATTAGCAATATGTATACCCAAGAAAAATCCAATGTAATGGATAGAAATTCAACTCTTTATTGTTTCTCTCAAGGCATATATATAGCTATCTTAAACGTTCGAGGTGCGAACCAGGATTAGGGTATATGGGTGATATTCTAAAGTCGTCCTCGAGTCAAGGAATCCTTGAGTTTCAAGGACTCCTTACTCAATGAGTCCTTGAAAATTGCGTTTCTAAAGTCGCTCCTTGAGTAAGGAAAGAAAACGAAAGTAGCTAACAAACGATGACGTATGATGATCTACTTAATACTTTGTTTACGAAAAATTGGCCAATAGAAATTAGCATCAGTTATACCGCAAAATTCTTAATTATCAAAACTTTAAAATTCTTTTGTTTCTCTTAAAATGTGCACCAATACTAATAGTAGACGAATCTTTACACAAACTAAAAAAGATCTTCTTAGAGATTTAATTGAAAACGAAAGAAGTATAAACTAAAAAAGTGATAATGGACGTTTTCATTAACGCTTCGTTAATGAAAAATAAAGCATCGTAAAGGTTTAAAGAATCTTTCAACTGCCGATGTATAAATGGCAAACGAGATGTTAAAGAACTCAAAAAACGTTGGGATAATCTAAAACAGATAGCGAAAAGGAAAATTAATAAGTAAATAAATACTATATCTATCTGAAAGTAAAATATTTTTTAATATCCTAATGTTTCTTGACTAGCAGTTTTAATACAAATAACAAATAGTCTAATTTTATTATTTATATTTGTATTCTACAAAAAATATCATTTTGAGTTGAATATGCTTGCATTTTAAAGATTTGGATGAATGTCAAAGCATATTTTAATTATTTTTGACTTTACTTTTTAATATTATTGTATTGTAAAGTACAAATATTATTATACACTAAAACATTCAATTTCTATATTCATTATTTTTTTAATTAATCACTTAATTATAAGTATACATGCAGTTAAATTAAAGAAACATGCATTATGTATAATTAATCAGAAAATATTTTATATTATTTGGTATTTGATTTATCTTATATATTGTACATATATATACAATAAAGATTTTGTATATGATGTATTGTGGTAAAATAAAATAATAATTATTATTCAGTTTTTCAGAAGAAATGTTTAATCTTATATTTTACAGTGACAGAAAAGAACAAAAGTAGTATGCCCGGCGTTTGTGAAGTACTTGGCCGTAAATTAATTTTTTTGCGGAAAATAAACATCGTCAAAAAATAAATGTAATTAAATTTATATAACGTAATACTATCATAAATGATAGTGAGATGCTTTATAATCGTTGTGTGGTTGTATAATAGTGTATTAAGCCATAGGATTAGGGGTTACAATTATTAATTACATTTATTTTTTGATGTTTCGTTTATATTTTGATTGTGGAGTACTTGGCCGTAAATTAATTTTTTTTCGGAAAATAAACAACGTCAAAAAATAAATGTAAGCAAACGGCCGCCAGATTTTAATAGTGTATAGCCATAATATTAGGAATTACTTGTTAATTACATTTATTTTTTATTTTTTTTTATGTTTCGTTTATTTTCTGAAAAAAATTAATTTACGGCCAAGTACTCCACAATCGCCGTATGCCCTTCTAATGGGTAGATCCAAATCTATATATAACCGATTAAATATTTCTTTGAACAGCCTATATCTCATCGAATTGAATTGAACATCAGTGTATTCTAATAAGGGTATGATTTATCTCTTATAATAGGGGGTAATCTTCTCTGAAACAATTGCATACGCCTATAAGGCGTATACAATAGGCGCCTATAATGCCTATACGCTTATTGGTCGTGTAAGTAGAGAATATTCATAATTACTTCTTCTAGTAATCAGCTAGCTGTTTTATTCCTATTTAACGCTTTTATTTATTTGTAAATATAAATAAACAACAATCCACTAAAATTATTAATTATATCGATGATAAATAGCTATTCTTATAATAAAATATATTTTCAAAGGAACCTCTGAAGCTACCTTGAAAATTATACGTATAATTTCAAAGAGTTCCTTAAAAAAAAGCGACTTTAGAATAGGTTGAAGGATTCCTTTAGTTCAAGGACTCCTTGAAATTTTCGAGGACGACTTTAGAATACCACCCTATATATCGGTATTCCCTGATCTTGGCAGGTGAACAGTGGAGTGACAACTAATTAAATTTAATCATTATTTTTTTTCAAACACTGAACTAACATAATTTGAATGTTTTATGTTGAAATCCTCAATAAAACAGTTTTATAATGAGTTTTATAATGTGCTAGGGTTAAAGGCTTATTGATGGATTAAGCTTTTCTTAAACATTCTGTAAGATTTAAGAAGTCCTTCCTCAAGAAAGCTATGTAATACGGGTCTATTTCTCATTATTTAAAAAATAGTAGATTAGGTTTAAAATTATTTTTACATTACATTTTACATAATATGTCTATAATAATTTGTTAAATATCATAAACGTTGCGATTGATTGTTTCACTGTAGTTTTCAAAATTAACGCAGACAATATAGATATATGACATATAAGAATAATTAAAATACAGTTTGTTCTTTATGAAAAAATAAATAAACAAGTCGAAAAATATTGCATAAATGAATTAAAATAATATTGTTTTTAATAAATATATTGAAATTGTTTTACTTATTTGTTTTAGTTTACTAACATTGTTAGAAACGTTTAATTATTTGTTTCCACAAAATTTAAAAAAGCTGATCTGCTTCTATTTTTTTCATTTTCAAGGTATCACCGTTATATTTTAAAGTATTTAATTAGTTATATTGATATGTATCTATGTTTTTGAATACAAATTATATATTTCCTATATACTTCATATTTTCCGGAAATATTTGTTAAACAGGTATCTATGTCTATAGTCATAGACATTATTATGGGCTTTGGCTTAGTCTTTAGTTTTACTCTTTGTAAAATAGTCTATAGAGTATAATACTATAGGGTATTCTTTCGTTTGACGACCGTAAATTATTTTTTTTTACCGAAAATTACCGAATTCTTAATAAATAACCCTAAAG
>JAYRBW010129357.1:0-16183 GCA_036023295.1 Invenusta paracnida
CATAAATATAACTCCAGTACTGCGTTTTTTATTATATAGATGTGCGTTTTACTCACATGACTGAGTATAAACACTGCCTTCCGAGTTACTGAATGTTATACGGTGCAAATGCAAGAAGGGATACACTGCTACATGCTCCTGTAAGAAGAATGGACTACGGTGTCAATGTTTCAAACTGCACTTTTTGCAATGGAATTTGTGAAAAAACTGAACCTCCCTCACTTGAAATAGAAGAAGAATGTGCTGACAACAATATTGCTCCTATTGAAATTTTCATAATTATATTTGAGAGCTATAGTGTATAAAACAATACAATATGTTCTACTTTTGAGATGATATTTCATATTTTTAATGTATAAATCAATAAAATATTTTCGTCTTTTGATATGGTATTTGTATTGTATTTTGGAAGATAGAACAATAACATAAAACAACAGAACTAGTTGAAGGTTTCTGAAATGTTTCTGAAAAGTTAAATGTTTCAAAAATGCGTATAAATATAGACTTCTAGATGTTTAATTAACCTTATATGGGTCAGATGACCTCATTTTGACTTAAGATTACTGTTGTTATATTTGTTTCTTCAATAGCTTTAATTTGATATGTTACATGTCTAGGTTGCAGTTAACTAATTTTTAAAAGTATTTTTGGAAATATTGATTTTTTTAATAACCATGACTGCTCAAAACGGATTTTAGCAGATTTGGGATATTTTGTTCCTGTCCATGTACTGATGTTTCATGCAAACTTTCAGTTTTACACTATTTTTTCTAAGTCAACACCTAATTTGACTGGACTATTACTATGCTTGTTATATTCATGTTTTTAAATCATCTATTATAAATAATACTAATAAATTTACTACACTTAATCCTCATGACACTTATTGTGTGTATGTTTTGTTACATATTTTAATAATAGTTATTGTATTATAGAAACGCTCGTCCTACATTATTTATATTTGAAGTTTAAGAAAAATCACTTTTGAAATAATAATTAGTAAAGTGCGGCAAGCTTTTGTATATCAAGAAATATGAAAGTCATCGATGAAACATAATATGTTATATTGTTTGAATGCAGAATGTCGCCATTGTAACGAGTATTAGTATCATCGACTAAATAAATAACACAATTAACTTCATCTACACACTAAAATACATGTCACAGTTAATTCATCATTTAAAAACGACACAATTAACACAATACCCCTCTGTAAAAAGGTTTGATTGAACGTTTTAAAAACACTAATTCTCCAGATAAACAAATGAAAACCTTAAGAATCGGCCTATTCGAATATATTAGAAGCATTGAATATTCTTGGTGTTAATTTCAATTTGTGGAACGACCACATTAATTCACCATAAAAATCTTATCAAAAACTGCTTAATCTAGTTAACAAGACAGCTATAATAACAAACAATAACACCATGTTTGTTCAACAAAATTGTAAATAACATAAAATCGTGCAATGAATGTTATTCGCTAACCACAAATATTTCACCTACTACTTCCATAAAAATCGTAGCATTAAAAACAACTTCTCTAACAATCATGCCCTCGACCACCTCATCCTTCCTTGCTTAACTACATCCCTCAACTTCCCTCAAACACCCATCAGGTCCTGCTTAAAATTGAACTCTTTCATCCCATGCACTACTATTTATATTAACAACTGTGTAATTTTCGCCTTTTCATCATTTGTTTAGTCGTTTAATATTTGGCATACTCTGCCTATTACACGCCTGTATTGCATTTGTCTTTGTCATATCATACTATACTTAGATTTTTATTGGGGTACTCCTTTTTAATTTAAAAATTTAATAAAGACCCTTATTATTATTGTTATACATATATTACAAAACTATAGTAACAGTTTGATTTGATTTATTGTGTCAGCAAACAAAACATTTGTTTTGATTACTTTTAAGTTATATCGTATTAATTTAAATGACATTTTAATATATTTTCATTCTTACTCTAGAGTGGAAATATTTTATTCTGCTTTCGCAACAATTATTTAACGATTTTTTTGGGGAGATAATTTTTTTTCTAGACAGATACATTTTATTTTGTCATAGAAAAGTCATATTTTAAAATAAAGTTTATATATTTGTCGATACATGTATGTTTCATTTTATTTCAATTGTTTTAGCGTTAAAAGTGTGCTCTTAAAAGGGTGCTTTGGTGTGGTCGTTTACAACAACCAAATTACTTTTATCCTGTACATTTTATTTGTTAATATTAACAGAAATGTGTGCTTATACTGCCATTTATTCAGTAACAAATAAATTGTTATTATAATTATTCCACTATCATAAATTACAATTTTTTCAACGTTTATAGCTAAATAATCCTGTATAAGAAATGTTTCTAATTTTAAGCCATAAGTTGGTATATTTTAAAAATATTATGAATTTTTTATTTTGCAGTTTAAGATCTCGGGAAGGCGGGTTTTGGTTTGGTTCACAAACTGATATCTGTCTATATGCGCCATTTTATCAACATTCACTTGGCTGACCGATTACTTTCAGCTCTATATTCGTATAATATTATTTATATGACTTCTACAATATTTTATTTTCCAATGTATAGTTTATTGGTCAGTCGTTGTACATGTGTAGCCTAACTTTGAGATATATTACTGTGCAATGCAATGCAACGTAAGTTAACACTCCAAGTAGCCTGGAAATTTTCTTTTCTAACTTATCCCCTTTTTTTAAGTTTATAACTACAACTGTCTGCTTAGGTCATTCAGTTATAGCTGATCCGACAAACGCTACGCGGTAGATATTATTTCTTTGCATATAGGTTATGGTACTTATTGTATACACACGCGCCAGATCAAACTAGAGGCGCACACGCATTATCAGAGTATTACAGTGAACAGTGAAAACTTATTTTAAGGTAAAGTAAAAGAATGGGGGTATTCGAATGAATGGACCAAATCGTCTTTGCTTGTTTTACTACTTATTTCTATAGACACATGTAAGCGCTATACTTTAGATGGTTACAGGATTAGCAGAAAAAAACAGTTGCTTTGCTTTCTTGATTAGGATTAGAGCCTGTTAACTACGCTGGGTTACATTTATCTGGCTGTCCGTTTAAGATATATCTCCTTCAAGTTTTCTGACCTTTCCTTCCTTTGTAGTCTTTTTTTCAATCTTGAAGATGTGTATGAAAGAAGAGAGCTATTGGAGTGATTGAAGATTACCTTTTGAGATTTTCAATATTATTATGTGTGTGATTATTCTGCGAAGCTTCACTTAGTTTTGGGTTTAAATATTTGACTTGTCTAAATACTATATACTATTTAAATTTATTGAGATTATAAACACTAATAGTTTGTATAGATTCGAAGTACGAAAATGAAAAAATAAAAACACAGGGCGGTCAATTTCTAAGTGACCCATAAAGCGGATTAAAATTTGATGGATATATTTTTCTGTTTCTTACAGAAATGAGGAATATATATTTTATTTTGAATATATATATGTACATCTATAATAGTATATACATACTTCTGATTTTAAAGCAATAAAAGGCTTAAGCTTTTCTTCGTTTATTATATCCATTTCATTAGAATAGATGTATGTATTCTATATTATGGGAATTCTCCGGACTCGTAAATACTATTCTCCTTTTTTTATATTCATTTTATTTTCGTTCCATCAGATTTCACTTTTGTTGCATTATTTCTGGAAAGTAATTTTTTTATTTAACGATTCATTATTCATTGTATTTTTATTAATCACTACTTAATTAATCCTTGGACTTCTTACATTCAACATGTCATTCACACAGTGCAGATTATTTTGTTGTTATACTATGCGTGGAGCTTATATTTCATGTTTATTTTGCACACGACTTCTTGTCTTGTGTTTCAGAGGTTCAATTTGACTTTGATTTTAAATTTTTTTACCTATTTATTTTCTTAATTTTTGTTTGTCATAATTTTTGTTTGTAATCTGGTTTAAGCGATAATAAATTTAAACTGTTGTGACCATATAGATATAAATAGCCTTCTTTCGCTCTCTACATAGATAAACAAACTGGCTTCAAATATATCAACAAAACTTGTATTTCTATATTTTTATTAAAACCTCACCCTTTAGCTATAACAATATATTAATTAATTGTATACGCTGCATAACAATCATAAAATGAAATAATAATATTATCTTATAGGTATGATTGCATTATGGGAAACTTCATTAAAATAGTATTTTTAGACGTAATTACACCCATAGATATAAATAGCCATCTTTTTCTCTCTACCTAGATGAACAATCTAGCTTATTTCTATTGTAAATTTTGGTTGCGCTAATGATGAGTCATCCACGCTTGTGCGAGGCAAGAAATGCTAGATATGATCTAATTCAGTATAAAAGATAGATTTTTCGACTATCAAATGTACATGACTTAAAGCACCAATATAAAAAGTAAAAGTATAGAAATGTGCGCCTGAATTATGTAGAACTACAATAATATATAATTTATAGGAGTATAGCTTAAATAATAAAAATGTTTTTGCCGATAAAAGAAAAAGAGAAGATTATCTTCTATTTCGTATTCATGCGGCTTAAATGTAGGCAAAACTAGTTATTTGCTGCTATCGAAAAACGTTTTTGTTATTTAAGCTATACTCCTAAATAACATATTATTGTAGCTGACATTCTGATGCCAATTTCTATATTTTTGGTGCAGTTTCAAAATGGTGGTTTTTCCGCTTAAATTAAAAGAGTGAGCATTCTTTACAATCCTATATTTTTTTGTGATTATAGTGTGGACCAAACATTTATACGTTATTATTACTATTTTATAGCATGTTTTGTTTAATATAATTATTTTAACTATTTTCGTTTTGATTTGAGTAACTTATTTAAATTTGATTAAAAAAATTTTTTTTTTTATGTACCTAAAATTGTTTCATGTTAATAAAGTAGTATGCTACCATATATCAGGGAGACTATTTTTGTTTAGTATTTTTTACACTAAATTCGAAATCTACTTGTTTTAATTACCTTGTTTGTAAATTTTGATAGATTTATACATTCAAATGCGCTAAGTGAAATCTCTTGGTATTATTACGTTGGTATTATTATTAATCTCTTGGTATTATGAGTCTTGGTTGTGACTCTGTTTGCAGCTATTATTTGTATAAAATATTTAAAAATTCCTTAAAAATCATTTAGTAATTTTAGGCTATAGTTGTAACAGTTTTCTTATCTTTCATATTGTTTGTATCTTTTATAATTATTTGTTGTACTTAGAAAATTTCCAAGTATAACAAATAATTATAAAAGATATTAAATGCATCCAGGCAACATCAAATACTGATATGAAATTTATTGATTCCGAAATGTGTACTTGAATTCTGCAAATATGTTCTATATTGCGTGAAATATGTGTATACATATACTGGGTAACTAAATCAATTGAAATAATCTATTTGATGTAGAATTGGATAATTAATTTAATTTAATAAAGCAATTTATTATATAAATTGGTTAGCTTTGCTTGAGCGTAATTTATTTTGCATATATATTTACTATTGCAAAAGCTACCTTCATATTTCTGAGTATACTACGTTATATAATATTGAAATCTCTTTTACTGCTGCAATAATAAGAATAGTACGAATAATAATCTTATAATGTTGTAAGAAATAAACACTTGTTCGACGGGTGTCTCGGGTTAAATTATTTTATATGACAGAATGCTGTATATAATTGGTAGCTAGCTAATAGTGTAAGCATAATTACACTATTGTCTACAGAGATTTGAATTTTTTAATCAATTTAAATTTTAATAAATATATGATACTAATTTTTACATTATTATATTTCTTATTTAATACAAAATTTGTTTGAAATAAATATTTTAATTCACGATGAAAATTATTTAAGATGCGCATATAAAGAACATGTTAATAATTATGTTGTATGAATCAACATACTATATATATTACACTATACTAGATCGACAACATTATATGAAGTAATTATCCCTTTTCCAGACCTCTGATCCAGCGTGCTGAGGCAGTCCCCGTGTCACTGAGTCTACTTTCCAACCCATGCGGATCTCCAGTCTACACTAGCCCAGGAGAGCCCGGCTCAGTCAATGGCCCCGCATATGCCTTCCCTCTCGACTCCACCACTCCCTCCTCCCCGGCTGGTGTTCAGCCGGATTCCACCAACACCGTTGTTCGCATCGCAGCCATGGCTCGTGCCCAGTCTGAACCCCCTGTAGTTGGTGGGTCACCTGGTGGTGGTACACGGCCGCAGACCCTTGCACCACCGCCAATACCCCCTAAGCCAAGGAACTCACTGATAACTGGTGTAGAATCCCAGCTGCAGCAGGCTCCCATTACTCCGTCGGCTGGTGGCGGTGGTAGTTTACTCCGGAGCCCAGTGACAGGGGGTGCTGGGGTTGGCAGTGTTAACCAGCAACAGCAGCAGAATTCGCCAGGTGGAGGGGCGGGGTCAACGCTTCACTCACCTCCGCAACTGCCACCCAGAAGCAGCAAGGCTTACCCTTCCAATACCATGGTGATGAAGAGGCCGGGTAGTGCAGCTCAGACACCGGTTAGAAAACATTGTTTTCTTAATCCCTTGGTTTAGTTTAAAAATGGCTCGGTGTAAAAATAATGTAATTTGTTTATTGCTTTATTATTTATTGTGTATAGCTTTTAATAGAAAATTATTCAAAAAAGCTTTTTGTTGAAATTGAATTACTTATTTATATATTATTAATTAATATTAAAAGAATGAAAATTACAGCACAGTAATCTAGTGCAGTTTTGAAATATTACTAATGTTTAATATTTGTTCTTATATATATATATATATGTACTTATATATCGGTTTATAAATTAAACGATGCAAAAATTAAGCCTCAAATTTTTATTCTTCCTTGTTGATAATGAAACTACAAGCCTAGCTATAACTTTTGTAATACATTTTTTCAGGAGGGGTTTGATAACCAAGTGACTTCAGCTAACGCCACTATCAACCAATCTCCCAGTGTAACCAATGTGGCAACGTTTGCTGCTCTGTCAGTCTCTCAGGCTTCACAAGAATCTGCTAGCAATGTATCGTCCACCTTGGTTACATCTACAATTCCTGCTTCTAGTAGTACTGCAATTGTGTCTACTACTCCAATAGCTACAGCTGTTGTACCAGCTACAACAACAACTGCAGTGCTACAAGCCATCAGCAGTTGCAGTCCTGTGTGTGCTGGAGGAGTTGGTGGAACTACGGTGACTCAGACACCGCTATCTTCTACTACTTCTGGTGGGGGGGGATCGTCTGTTGTCAAGCCGGTCACATCGGCGCATTATCGACTCTACATGGAGCAACATGTGGAGCAAGTGGTGAGTATAATCTTTTTTGAGATTAAATTAACCGAATATCATACATTTTATGTAATTTCCTTGATACATATATGGTTGTGTAAAATATTAGTTTTTATCAGAATTTAAAGGACTTTATTAGGAAGTAATTTGTAGCTTCTATATTATGATAATCCATGAATGAATTAAACCAATGTGACAAAATCAAACAAAGTATGTTCAATTTTACATTTTATTTTTTGTCGCTTTATATACAAAATGAGCATCTGTAATTTATGGTTAAATAGTGTTATTTCTGAATGAAATTCAAAGCTTTATAATTTAACTTAAAGCAGTCATAAAAATATATACTTATATCAATGCTCCTATATTCTATATTTCTTCTAAACTTGCTGTACATACATATATATGTACATATATACATATACGTACATTCCTATATATTTTTGAAAAGCAAAAGTATCACCATTGTGATTTTTATCATTCTTGAGATGTTCAAGTGCAATTAAATCTGTAGGGGTATAGATAGATGGGAGGGTCCTATTATATAATCTTATATTCTAAATTATATAACTATATACAGGATGGGGCAAAAGTTACCATACTATTGAATACATCAGAAAATTGTAAATTAATTGCAAAAGGTATGCAGAAGTGTGTAGATCGCTACCAAAGATGTGTCAATGCAGATGGACAACAATTTGAGTATTTAAAATGATATACATATGTGTTACATTACTTTTGAAATTACAAATATTCCTTTGGATAACTTTTAGTTTTTAATTTTCTGATGTATTCAAGGCAATCTTTATTAATAATAATAAAGATTGCCTTGATAGTATGGTAACTTTTGCCCCTATATACATACATATATATCAACAATATGGGATGAGATAGCTCAATTGGAAGAGTAGTTGCATTTCAAAGGTGTGATTTCAAATATGGTTTATGTGTTTAAAAAAATAAGCTTTAAAAAGTTTGAGCTTAATATAAGAGAAGATAAATAAATTTAAAAATTTCAGTAAGTTATTAGAATTCATTTTGTATGGTTTTTCTTCGTAATTTTTCCTCTTTTTTACTTATACGCCATTATTAAATTATAATAAATTAATATATTTGAATACTTCCATATTTCTAACAAGGAGTTAAAATAAAATATTTATCTGGCTTAAGTTTTGATTTTAACTAGATATTTTAATATTAAAGGTTTTTAATTTTTTAATAATTTTAAGAAATTGATTATTAATAACATAAATATAATATAATATGTATGTTCTCTATATCCAGACTTCACTTTTATATGTATTTAGATCTGTGGATTATATTTTAATGAATTGATTCAGCTAATTCAATTAAATGATATAATAAATCAAACTTTATACTAACTATACATTGTCGCTTTATTAATTTAATGTATAATGTTCTTGTCTTTATGTTTACTAACTAGGTTCGCTTGCAGCAGGAGCGTGAACAACGCAAACATCGTCTGGAAGCAGAAATGGCGAAAGTGGGATTACCCGAAAATGCTCAAGAGCAAATGCGTTACTTGTTGAAGATGAAGGAGACTAATTATATGCGTATGCAGCGTAAACGAATGGATAAGACGATGTTTGAGAAAATTAAAATACTTGGTATGAGAAACCTTACAATACATATTCTCTAGAACATTTATATGTTTACTATGGTATATAGAAACATGTTTCTGGAAAACCTAAAAGTCAGATAATTTACTTTTTTTACAAAATGATCATGGTATGTGATAATAATAATCATAATAATGTGACTATATTACAAATATACGAGTATATAATATGTATGTATGCATATTGTGCAAATTTTATGTTTGAATTTAACCTGATTATATTAATTAATAATTTAATTATGAGTAATTAGGATTTTTATGTTGTTACAGGATAATGATACAATATTTTATATTAAGGGTATTAAAAATATAACCTGGAAAATAACTTTAAAAGTCAGTGATTTTTATCATCAGAAATTTGTACAAATCACGAGAATGTAACTCGTTGGTGAAGTACATTATATACCTACTTATAAATATTTGTTTTGAATCACTTAAAAGAAATTATTTCATTCATTTTTAATGAACTTTTCTTACAGTAATATACATAGTTGTAATACAGTAATGAACTTTTAATATTATCTGCTGTCATAAAAATTTAGGTGAGCTCTTTGTAAAAAATTGGATTTCATACAAATAATTAATTAACTTATTATTAGAGAGATACTAAACTTTAATATAATATTAAAAACTAATTTAAAAAAATCAACATGCTTACTTGTCAAAAAATAACATATTTCGATTAATATCCAAAATAAGCGATAAATTCTAGAAAAACAAATTTATTTTGTTGTTTTTATGAAAAGTAGTAATCCTTTCATTGCCTTTGATAAAACATACCTTTCAACTAAATTAATTGGCTTTTCATACAGCTTACATACGTATTTATACCTTATTAATTATATCTCAGTTTAATTAATCAAATCGTTTAGCCGACTCTATATTTTTGTTAATGGCTAGCTGACCGGATATTTTGTATGTGTATATTACAATCAATGTCTAATATATTATAATATGTAAATTTATGCATTATTGTCGATAGTTTACAAGATATCAGTGTGGTTTACAAGTATATTTTGTATTATTATAGACTTCAGAATATAATGTTTCTACTATGTTCACTTTTTATTTTTACTTGATAATTATTGTTTAAATTTAGTATTATTATGCTAAATTTTACTCACATTTTCTATTTTTCTGTTGTTTAAATTATTGTGAGTACTGATAATGAATAAGGAAAATGAATTCTGGTTATATAATGGACTGTACTTTCATATCAGTTGAGTAAGATATTAACGAGAGTCGTATAATCGGTCATAATTAATTTAGTACTGTAAAGTAATTTAAAATGTATACTGATTTTTAAATATAACATTACAAAATTACGTGCAGAGACGATTTTTGCGTACAGCTAGTTAAATCCCATTCTTTGTAAATATATTTACAATTTCTATTGTAAGTATTTAATTGACATTTACTGTTTAATAAGTTTTTTTTTCAATTTAGTATATAATAATTATAACATAGAAATAAAAGATTAATAAAATAGCAGCTATAATCAAATATTCGATTGGCTATCCATCGTCTAAAGACAATGGAATATTCTATGAGCTAACAGCTTTAATTAATATTGATTGTAGGTGTATAATATTACCTTTTTGAAATGTCTCTGGTGTGCGTGTAGGTGTGGGAGCTTTTGGTGAAGTGGCCTTGGTTCGCAAGAAAGACAACGGGCAGGTGTACGCGATGAAGCGTCTGCAGAAGATGCAGGTTGTCCAGCGGAAGCAGACAGCTCATGTACGTGCTGAGCGGGACATTCTTGCTGAGGCGGACAATGAGTGGGTCGTGAAGCTTTTTTTCTCCTTCCAGGATGAGCAAGCTCTTTATCTCATAATGGAGTACATTGCCGGTGCGTCAAATCATTGTAACGGTCGTTGAAATTATAAATTATTTTTCGGTATTTTTTAAATTGGAGCATTCAGTATATAGCAATTTTTGTAAGTTTTTCAAAGTATGTACTACATTAATTTTCATTACATACTATACATGTTAATTATATGTATGTATATTATATTTTAAACACTAGGTGGAGATCTTATGTCCTTATTGATCAAGAAAGAGATATTTGAAGAGGATCTTGGCAGGTTCTACATTGCTGAATTGGCATTGGCTTTAGAACAAGTTCACTCCCTTGGATTCGTCCATCGGTAAGAAAGATTTGGAGTGAGATTTTATCATTCGCAATAATAATCCAATTGTTACCAATAACAATTATGAAGGATTGAAATGAGAATATGAAGCTTTCTATGCAAGCAACAATATCGTTATTTATTTAATTTAAATATGTTGTAATTTTTTTAAGTATTGTATATTTATTTTATTTTTAGTGGTTACTATTATTTATTTATTATTTTATTTTGTATTATTTTTTTATTTTAGTTTTTTACCAATTATAACTAATATAGTCTAATTATTATCAGGTACAGTGCAGCTTCTCAAATGCCAAAATTCTACGAATGCGATTCATACATTTATTATTAAAACTAATTATATTATCTCTTTGTAAATCAATTATACAATATTAGATTTTATTTTATTTTTTTCAACGGCACTCATTATATGATAACGTATAAGCAAAGTTTATATTACAAAATTATAGCGCTTGCTAAAAAGATAGTTTAATATATATATTTAATTATAAATTAAGGACGATTTCGGATTTGTAAAAATTATAGTCTATAACTCTGTTATGACACAAGACTTAAAATCTTTTTCGCTCCTTATATTGTTTACGTGTTTTAATGTATCCATCATACAAAGCCTCTTCATCTCTTCCAGGGACATCAAACCAGATAACATCTTGATAACACGTGATGGGCACATAAAGTTGACCGATTTCGGTCTGTGCACGGGCTTCCGATGGACGCACATGTCCCAGTACTATCAATATTGGGATCCTGAGAACCCTCAGCATCACCCCCAAGAATCTGTATCCAACGATCCGGCCAACGAAGGGGGCAGCGATCAGCTTCCACCACCCAACAATAATAAGCCACTGGACCGACGTCGGTATCGCTATAGAAACCGTCGGTTGGCGCATTCTCTGGTGGGTACGCCCAACTATATTGCACCGGAAATTCTCAGGAGGCAGCGTAAGCTATAATAGTTATATTAGGAAACTCTATTCAGTACAGTATATTGTGTCTATCTAGTAAATACGATGTTATGCGTATTACTGGATACGATTTTACTAAATTATTTTAGAACAATATCATAAAGCTCAATAGCCATTTTGTTTTATTTGTTTATTCTGTTTTCAATATTTCTCACATAACATGATCTATATTAGATTAACCGGATGACATCTTGATCACAGATGGTTGGTACATCAAATTGACAGTCTTCGGTTCGTGCACAGGCTGAAATCCTCCACTTAATATCTCTTACCAGATAGTAGAAAAGTCTTACACATCAGATAGATTAATGTAATATAACAAGGTTACTTGCATCTGTTTAAAAGTTTGACAGAAAATTAATTTGTTTGTAATATGTAATACTTATAGAAAAATTCTAATGTTCTAAAACTCATATTATACACGATTTTTCTTTTATATGTTATACTACACAAATAATTGTATTATTTGGCTAGTTAAAAGTACTTATGTTTATACTTGAACCGAGTACCTATGTGCATGATAATGTAGCATGGCCTAGCGTGCATTGTAAAATCATTTTAATTTGAAATGTAATAATATATATGTATCTCACCCCATCCTCTTTCTCCCCTATTAGCTTACTCCAAGTCCTGTGACTACTGGTCTGTAGGTGTGATTCTTTATGAGATGCTCGTGGGTCAGCCGCCCTTCCTTGCTACCACTGCAGTCATCACTCAGTACCGCGTGATGAAGTGGCGTGACGAGCTGCGCATCCCTGACCGAGCCAAACTTAGTCCTGACGCCACTGATATTATCCTCCAATTGTGTCGGGATCCCTCCGATCGTCTCTGTGATCCGTCCAAAATCAGGGCGCATAAGTTTTTCGCTACTGTCGATTGGAGCAATATCCTCAGTAATCCAGCCCCCTATATCCCTCATGTGAGTACCTATCGAATGAAACCCTATCATTTAACTCATAGTATATTATATTATATAGTATTTAACATTGACATTTGAATATGTTGTTGACTCTTACCGCGAAACACTGGCTTGATTCTCACAGGGTACTATTTTAAGAAGTATATTTCAATATAAATAAAAATTGAATATTTTTAATAATTTTTTTATGGATAATATTATGTTATGCCTACATGTTATTTTATTTAAAACACAGCTGTGTATCGGCATAATCACTCCTTTAAATTGTTGATCTTGTCTAAATACATAATATTTACTTATTTATTAATATATTTGATTCGAATATTTGTTAAGTTTTAGAGTTTATGACTTTTGTATAGTTTTTTTAAAATCAATTATGTATAATAAATAATTTGTATGCATTGTTTTAAATCAATTCTAATTCTAGTAGAACATCAGCCAAGCTCAAAAGCGGTGCACTTGAAATGAAAAGGAATTCTATCCAGTAAAATTATTTAAAAAGGAATTCTCTAGAGTAACTGGAGAGCATTTCTTTTTACATTGTTTTATTATGAACCTCAAGAAAGTACATACATTCATCACTTTACATAATTTATAATCTAAAGTTTTTGAAATATAATCAAAATTGAAAAATCTACAGATACTTCTTCGATCTTGTGGAAAATAACGTATGGCAAACTGCTTAGTCTAACAGCTGTTTCTTAAATATCTTAAATAAATTCTTATAATATTTTTATTACGCTATTCTACTGCTAAAGAATATAGTAACATAGTGCTTTTATGTTGTTTTATTTTGATAACTTATTCAAATTTTACATATATTTGTACGTAAAATAATAAATTCTTTGTTTGTAAGCAGCATAGTATATTATTAATGCCGATAAGAATTATCTGATTTAGAAAATATTGATTAAAAAACTTATTATTTGTGGCTTGAATTAGTTAATTTATAATTTATTTTTCATAGCCATTAAAGTTTAACTACTTATTACACAAAAAATACTCATTTGTAATCATGATAGCTTCCTCGTTTTTGGTAATTTAAAATTGGAGATTTATACAGATCTGAAAAATTATTTATGAACTGTATTACAGTATAATGAAATAAAAACGCAATAATCTATAGATTTATTATTATTTTATAGTTATTAAAAAAAATTGTGTAAATAACTGTTATTAACAATGTATCGATTTACCTATATCAGATAAGCCACGAGTTGGATACCTCCAATTTCGATCCCGTGGATGAAGAACGATGTGGCGGGTGGTCTAGTGATGATGATGACGGCGATGGTAGTGATGCCGATGGTGCCTCCAATAAGCCCTGCATACCCTTCCCCAACTTTACATTTAAAAGATTTTTTGATCGTGATCCGCCACCAAAATAGTCTGCCTTAAGGCTACTACCATTGCACTACCCTAATCATTCTTCCAATTTTTTGTTTTTTTGCTTCCGAGATCTTTCATACTTCTATATTAACCGTTAATATTAGTTAATAAAAAATGCTATCGTCCAATTTGTAACACGGGGTATGTTGTCATTCGTTGACATTTATTGGCGGGAAGCATTTATTGAAAAGTATTAACCATTACTTACTAAAAGGGGATGTATTGGCTGTGTAAAAATCATTTAATTATTAGCTGCATATAACTTTTAAAAAGATCACTTTGTACAGTAATTTGAAATATTTTCTCGATTCTATAGTGTGATTTTTCGAAGGATTTAAAATCATTTTAATTTTGTTGAAAGCTATGTGCCTTTTCTAACTGAACTGTGATTTCATCTATTTGTTATTGTTATTGACAATTGATTTCCTGTCCAAAGAGATACACATTACATTATACACTAATTATTAGTATACATACTATTACACAATATAATAGATGTAATTACATTTCTTCAGAAATGTACATATTTTTCCGTATCAATTGTTTTTAAAACTATAAATACTGTACCTATTGCATTTTAAGCATGTCTGTTATCTTCTGATTATGTCATTTAAATATGTTATTGAATATTTTAATGCGCCTTGTACTTATGTAGATATTACGGAATATATTCTACATAGCAGTGTGTTTTCATGTATTTTAAATGGTGTATATTTACATATTTGCATCTTGGTATGTATTAGTGATATATTTTAAAAGAAGCATGATATTATTATTAAATCAATATTAATATATAACGTTTTTTAATCAATGCTTAAAATTGTTTATATATTCAATATTGTATTTTTAGTGTCACATAATTTAGTGTGTAATTTCCAATCATAATTTTATAATAATTATATTTCAGGGCAAGATCAAAACAATTTACAAGATCAATTGTATACAGAATGTCAATAAAAACAAATAAAGAATGAATGACATGATGCCCTTGGGTGTCGAGTTTGAATACATTATACATATTATAGGTATAATACAAGTTGGAAGTGGACACAGAGAATAGGCTAAGAAATTTTGGTTTAATATCCCGCTTCAAATAAGTAGAGGGACAAGGAGAAAACAGTGCTAAAGGCACAAAAGTGATCAGGCTAGCTATCGAACAATTAGGTTCATTATAGTAATACGAAAACTGGTACAATATAGTAGGCGCGCTTAGAGAAGTAAATGTAATTAAAGCACACAAAGGGGGGGGAGAGAAGAAAAAGAATCTATAACTGCAAATAAAGAGTGATATTACTAAAAATTGCAATACAATTATATATGTAGGATGTTATCCCAATAAAGACACATTATATACATGCATCTAAGTTACATATAGGTCTACACATATATATATATATATATATATACATAATAAAGAAAGTGCATCTTGGATAGATAAATTATAATTTAAAATTATTGTAACGTTTATAGACAAAAATAATATTACAAGATATATGATCGGTCAGATACTGTAGAGTTAGGCACAAGATATGTACATACATCATACTCATGTGTAATATATATATGTAATAACAATTATGTATGTCTAATATAAATTGTACGTAATATATCGGAAGCTTCAACCTAATGCTTTTTCTACACTGATGTGTTATGTGTGTAGATATTTTATTTGGTGATAATATAATTCAATTACAGTAGGATTCGCCTATATCGTATTCGCATATATCGTATATTTGCCTATATCGTATTTTTGTAAATGCACCGCCA
>JAYRBW010129368.1:0-16180 GCA_036023295.1 Invenusta paracnida
TGGATGCGCACACTCGATGGCACCTCATACACAGAAAGAAAGCGATGATCTCTCTGAGTCAGAACTGTGCAAATCAGAGCTTTAAGAAGTGCAATCATGTCTTGTTCAAAAGAACCTCATCATCATCAACGAAAAGTAGTTTTGTCTGAAAAAGTGTTTGTTTTAAAAGTACAATCCACCTCATTGAGGAAAACTTTATTCAACATAATGTACAAGTAAATATTTCAAACGTTTGAGAACAATAATGAGAAACTCTTCTACAACCGATGTGAAATATTGGTCAATTATTTGCACACATTCACCTCTAAGTGACAGCAAATTCGTCCCAAAACCTCTGGCACAATTTCTCCTCATTATTGAGAGTTCATAATGCAATTTTTAGGAAATATGTATCAAAGTGTAATAAACAGGGTGAGTCAAAAGTAACCGAACCCCCAATAAACGTTTAAAATAAAATCATTGTATAATATATATTACATGTGATATGTTTATCATATATGTAATGAAACGTACAAATAAAAACGAATATACATAACATAATTCCTATAAGTGTTGAAATTGGCCACCCTGGCCACCCACACAGTTTCTATAACGACGTACAACGCTGCGACATACTTTTCAACAAGTTACAGGAGTAATTTTCATCCATTCAACTCCTTCATTTGTGCAATTGTCCTGCGTATCTGCAAGTAGACTGCATTTCTTAACAAACCCTGCGAAAAAAGTCTGGGGTGTCATGTCAGTTAATCTGGCTGGCCACTCCACAGGTCCCCGACGTCTTATCCAGTGGTGGTTGAAATGATCGTCCAACAAATTGCGAACTTGAGTAGAATAATGTGGCGGAGCACCGTCTTGTTGGAAGTATAATTGTTCGATGTCATCCCTTTGTGAAACCAATGGCCACATTTTCGCTTGCAGCATCCTCAAATACGAATCTCAATTCACAGTTCTTTCGAAGTAGAAGGGTCCAATGAGACCAGCACTACTGATAGCATCCCAAACAGTGATGTTTGGAACATTATGCATATTTTCAATACACGTGAATTAATCCAGTAATTACTGTTGTGCTGATTTACATGATTTAAATGTAGCTTCGACGGACCCATAGAGATCGGCCTATTACCTATCTAGAGAGGACATCTGCTATTCAAGCTTAATATCGTCATTGAAACAGTTCTTTGAATAAGTGGCTATTGATTTTTTGTTTAACTAATTCATCCATTTATATTGCAGTATTATACATACAAGAGCTTGCTTAAATCGAAGGATATTCATTCGGCTATTATTGTATGGATTGTATATCGTATTGTGTAATGTAGGTAAAACATACTTTTTAAATTATTATTTTTTAATAAATAATAATCATATCATTTTTATTTGTTAATGTGTAAATCGATCTGATTTCAACCTTTTTGAATATATTATTTTTTATTTAAGGAAAATTAATTCAAATGTCATTAGTGAACTTTCGAATTTTGAGATTTTTACATTATAATGATAGCCAATTTACGTATTTTGCCCTGGTATCACCGACCAAGCTGCTGCCATTTAATAATCAATATGTCGTCTCTAGATATTAAGGCGAACTAACAATAATCTGATCTCTATGGTCGGACCACAAGATTTGATCAACGATTTCCGTAGCTAGAATCTTCATAGAACTGCAAACACGTTTTACAAAATTGCAAATATTTTTTCTGCACCATTTTTTTATATATCTGTGCGATATCCAGTTCAATCGATGCCAGACGAGTAGATTTCTTAGGGCTACCAACAAATGCTGTAGCAACCAACTGGCTATTGTTGTCATTTCTTGCTGTTGCTGGACGTCCAGACCGAGGTGCATCAAAAGTACTTCTAGTTGTGCTAAATTGTGAAATTAAATCATATATGATGGATTTAGCAGGAGCATCAGTTGCAAATGTGATACCCCACTCGTCTCGAGCATGTTTGAAACTTTGGGTTGAATATTATTCCATAATACAAACAATCTTTAATCCAAAGTTAACGTCCGTCTTGCCATAATGGATAGAAAATAAAATATAAATTAAACGGATGTATCGTTACACAAGGAAAAACCAACAAAAACAATTTTTAGACGATGGCAAAACAAAAAACAAAATTTTAAACAGAAAAGAATAAGGAAAAATCAATATATTTTTAACAGTTTTTGAGTTTGGTTACTTTTGACTCACCCTGTATAACATAGACACATTTCCCACATATGCTTATTGCAATGCTTTTCATTAACAAAAATATGTATATGCTGGAATTAAATGAAGTTAGTAACAAATGTTGTCTCCATATATATAATACTAATCAATATACAATTTAGTAATAATTTGACATAACCACATACAAGTATGATTTATACAGCTGAGCTCCATGTATGTAATCAGAAGAAGAATTATGTGTCTAAAAGACAAAGTACACCTCTTTTGATTTGTCGTATTGTAACATAGTTTAATGTATACAATTGAAGATATAAACTAAATCTCTATATTTATCGTTATGCTACGTTTTTAATAGTTGTGTCTATTTACAGATGATTGGTGAAATCGGTCGCGTTTTGAGAATCAATAGTGATGGAGATATTGTAGTTCTCTATCAAAATGGCATTCGATGTTGTTTCAATCCAGCCGCATTGACGACGCATAGAGCTTCTGAGAAAACACAATTGGTAAGTAAAAATAACAATACCATATAAGCAAAATAAGTCGGAAAGCAATAATATTGTATCGTTAAACTTTCAACTTTTCACAACTATGCAACTAGGGTGAAGCAGCTTCTGCGTCCACTTTGACTGTGGGATGTATGGTTCATGTGATCTCCAACCAGGAAGAGGTCGAGCGTTTGCAGAAGGACTGTGGGCTGATCTTGGAAGATGCCATGTCTCGTGTTCTCAATACTGTGGGCTACGTGAGAAAGATATTCTTTAAACTTGGCTCCAATGGTGTCGACATTGTGCGAGTCGACTTTGGTGGTATTTACAAGGACTTCAATGCCAAGTCTCTAACCAAACTGTCTCCAGCTGAAGTCGATGAATTGTCGTCTGCATTTGGAAGTAAATCTACTCTTTGTTTGCTCTATTCTAATTTACTCATCATTTTCTATCTTATGTTCAGTGTGGTACTGTCTGAGGCAACGGTTACACACTGTTACACGTTTTGCATACTTGAAATTTGGAATTAGAATATTACTATTTATTTTCAAGTAGTAGGGAGGGAAACCTCGACTCCACTACCCCTCCCTCCACCCTCGCACTTCTCAACTAATCAGAATCGAAAGAGACTTCAGCCAATGACAGGACTCACGCAGTATAAAAATAACGCGCGCTGTATGTAGCGCCAAATTCGCATTTTTAAGTGCGCGTGATATAAAAAACTGATTCGTCTCCTAGTAACGTAAAATTGAGCGCCTCATTCCAATTATGAGGGAATTTCAAATTGTGTATGCATCATGACATTATTAAATACGCTGAAAGATTTTAATTAAACGTGGAATTATGTACCAGTATTAAATCGTATTTACGGCGAAAAGTTACGAAAACACCCCTATGTAATACATTTCTATTAATTAGAGAAAAACTATAATCACACCTAATCATACATAATTAATTGGGAATAAAAACTTAACTAATGTTGAATGATAAACCTTTCCGGCAAATGGTTGCGCTTAGTGAAGACGAGTATGTGAAACAAAAAGAATGGCGAATCAATGCAAGAGAATATACAAGTGTAGTGGAATTAGCGCCAGATGTAGCCCATAAATGGTATGCCTACAATCTTAACCAATAAATCAGAAATCGGAAATTGAAGGAAGAAGAAGCTGGATTACCCTCAAGTTCACCGCTACAACCTGAACCTGCACTACAGCCAGAAAATTTATTTAGACAGGCAGTTGATACGTTTCCCAAACACTGTCGAATCAAAGATCGTCTGCTTCTAAGTTTCCTTCACTCGCAACATTATAAATGTGCGTATTTTTTTATCTGGTTTGCAACAAAATCAACACAGCTAATATACTGGACTTAGTGCGGTATGCTGTTGATAGCAAAATAAGGAAAGTTCAACCAAATGGCTGGCTCCAATTTGAGAATGATCTATGCCTCATGAATGTGCCACAATATATTATGAGGGCCGACAAGCAGGTAATGCCAAGTACGCCACCAGTATCACCGGAGCAACACCCATCGCCGCCAGACTGACATGTGTCAACACCACAAGCACCAGTGGCTTAGTAAAACCAACCTAGAAAACTCAAAAGAGGTCAGAAGAGGCGCTTAGATCGGTCACTGGACTCTGTGTGTGTGGCAACAGTGTATACCGAAACAGATGCTGAGCCAATCAGAATTGAGGTCAGAAGAAGAGGCCTGGTTTTCTTTGAAAAGGTGAAGAAAGGAAGAGAAGACGATCCCTTGAGAAAATTGACAGAAGAGGAGGACAGAAAAAGACTGAAAGCGAACAAAGGTTGGCGTATACAGGCTAGCGAAGAATGTGAGATGGACAGGTCAGGCAAAAGACAGGAGTTCAGCTGGATAAGAAGACAGCCGTGAGAAGGAATAGGGGATGCAGCAATTGAAACCAAGCTAGAGGGATGCATGAAGACGATGTGGAGACAGTGAAGGAAGCCTGGTGCAGTTTTGAAGGCAAAATCGAAAAAGGCTGGCATGTGATCTTCAGAGAGATGTCGGTGGTAGGAGGTTTTGGCAGAGTAAGTGCCGGCCACGTGGCTCAGGACGCGGAAGGAGAGTGGAGGAGCGGAATGACTCCAGCTGGACGTATAGGTAACTGTTATCAAGTTGAGCTGGTTGCATTAGAGAAGGCAGTCGAATGGGCGCAGGATGAGACACCATTGTCTTTTGCACGGACAGTGAATCAGTCCAGGAGGCTCTGAGAGGGAAAGACAACATCAGGAGTAAAAGGTTGGAGAGTCTGAAAAAATATGTTAAAATATTGGCGGACAGAAAAATAATCAAGTTACAGCGGGTCCTGGACCACGTTGACATCGAGAGAAATGAGGAAGCAGACAGAGTGGCGAATCACACTCAGATCACACTCTGTGGCGAATGATGCAAGAGAGATGGACCAGGAGAAGGTTGAGATTGAATTCAAAGTGCAAAGCGATGGGTCAGGAGGAAGGTGAAGTAAAATCCAGAGTGGGATATCAGGAAGAGAAGAATTTGCGAGGAGGGAAAGATCAAGAGGGATAGCAAGAACAGGAAGGAGGATGTAGTCCTGGCTCAGCTCAGAAGCGGTCACTGTCTCAGTGATGATTATTATGGTCGCAGGTTGAAGGGTCTCAATGTCGTCGAGTGCGGCAGATGTGGCGGAGAGGTGAATAAGGATAATTGGCTCGGCTGCGTGGCCCAGGTTGAGGTGAGAGAAAGGCTCGCCATGAGGGGTGAGTTGGAAGACCTTAAGAACGAACTCATCGTTCTCGAGTACGTTGGTTTTGGTTGACTCGAAATGGTTGATCTGATGAAGGAAAAGAGGCCTGCAACAACAACAAACAACAATAAGAAGCACCAGTACCAATGGTACATCAACAAACATCATTCAATAGACGTTTATTTGGAGACGAGGGAGATGACTTATGTATGGATTTAATCGATATCTAAATATTTTAACTATGATGATGCCCAGTTATTCAAAGATACATTTACTAATGCTTCTTCTAGCATATATGAATGTAAACGTGTACTGGGGTTTTCTGATTGTACTAAGAGAATATATGTTTCTATGGATAAACTTATTATTTTTACTTATAGTACTTATGGAATAATTTAAGAGTTTAGCGTATTTTTAGCATTCATATGAATCATTTTGGAGTATATTTATATTATTTTGCAATTTATTTATTTTCTCAAAATACAGTTATATATAGCTATACTACTGAAATTTAAGACAACTAGTATTTATGTAACCTAAGTTTAATTGTTGCGTGATTATGGTTTGCCTCTGATTATTAGAAAAGTATTAAATAGGGGTGTTTTCCCTTGTTCTACTGAATACGATTTAAAACTAGTACATAATCCCGCGTTTAATTAAAATATACCCGTTTAATTCTAAATTTGAAATTTTTGCAGAGTTGTGTTAGGGTTAGGGTTTGTGATAAATGTTTTAAACATTGTCACATGATTATGGTTTGCCTCTGATTAATTGAAAACTATTAAATATGGGAGTTCCATTACGTTTTCTCTTTAAATACATTTAATACTGTTACTAAATTCCGCAATAAATTAAAATAATCCCGCGTATTTAATAAAGTCATGAAGAATACACCTTTTGAAATTCCCTCGTAATTAAAATGACGCACTCAATTTTACGTTACTAGGAGACGAATCGTTTTTTTATATCATGCGCACTTTTAAATTTGAATTTGGTGCCACATACTGCGCCCGTTCCTTTTATACTGTGTGAGCCCTGTCATTGACTGAAGTCTCTCTCGATTCTGATTGGTCGACAGGTGCGTGGGTTGGGGAAGGGATGGAGTCAAGGTACCCCCTCTACTACTCTACTACTCATTTTAATATATTTATTAAATACTATTTACATGTATTGTTAATTTATTCTGAATGTAGTTTATTTACTAGCACTTTAAGTGTAACTAACTTGTATAGTTTCTACAAATATTTAGAATCACAATTTATTTTCCAAAATTTTGTTTACAATAATTAAAATATTTTTCACATTATAATTGTATGTGTCAGACAAATTAGTTATGTTATGATGACGTTTATGTATAAAAAATAATACACGTACATCAGTTGATTACATTAGAAGTTAATTCTAAATTTAGACTTAAACATCAACAAAGATCATTTCATCCGTCCTGAATTATGTATCACCGGTTCAATACAACAACATAAATATTTTCCATACCTTCCGTATATTAATCAACTTTTATTACCACGACTACGTGCCATATTTTAAGACGTGGCATAACTATGGTACCTGCTTTGGAGTAGTTCAGATGCAAATCGTTCCTCAGATAACGGCATTGAACATGGAAATACATCTGGTGAAAATTACGCAAAGTTTGCTGCTGGGTTAAATCATTTACAAATTAACAAATGGGTATTTTATCAAGCTATGTGTTTCGGAATCCAAAAAGAACTCTGTAGATGATGCTCGATTATTTAATATGTTAACCTGTTAGAACCGAACCAAAAAGATCTCTGTAGATGGTGCTCGATTATTTAATATGTTAACCTGTTAGAACCGAACCAAAAAGATCTCTGTAGATGTTGCTCGATTATTTAATATGTTAACCTGTTAGAACCGAACCAAAAAGATCTCTGTAGATGGTGTTCGATTATTTAATATGTTAACCTGTTAGAACCGAACCAAAAGATCTCTGTAGATGTTGCTCGATTATTTAATATGTTAACCTGTTAGAACCGAACCAAAAGGATATCTGTAGATGTTGCTCGATTATTTAATATGTTAACCTGTCATAACCGAACCAAAAAGATTTCTGTAGATGTTACTCAATTATTCAATATGTTAACCTGTCAGAATCAAACCAAAAAGATCTCTGTAGATGTTGCTCGATTAATTATTATGTTAACCTGTTAGAACCGAATAGTACGAAATGAGAGCATTTAACTCGTTAGAGGCATTGTAATTGTAATATTAAATACAAGTTTATAAATTAATTTTGTTGGATTAACAACTGTTTAATAAATGTACATGAATTCTGTGAGTATTGGTATCAACCATAACCATTGGCGATATATGCCATTTGTATTGTTTAAATGTTATCAAAACTTACAAACTAAAACAATAATCGAATGAATCTATATGTCGATTTCTCCCCAGCGGCACTTCAGTAAATCTAAAAATATACACATTTTGAAATGATAGATTGCAAGATTCATTTTCAAAAAATTCCAACTAATAAACAAATTATTTCAAAAACCGATATTTCTTACGTCACTACCTCGTAATGCATATACAGAAAAACCGCCATAGAGTTGAACACATTAGATTTCAAAGCGACAACATTATCGATCTCGAATTCGTAACTGTTAATTGTTGATTTTCAGTGTTAATATATTTGCATTATTTATTTTCTGTAGTAATAGCCTGTTTTCAATGTGTAAAGCATTTACCTGCTTTTCGAACTTTCAACTCAGATTATTCCAAATTAAAGATTGACGCAATGTATTATGTGATTTGTTAAAAGCTACATACTGTGTTCAATTATCCTGTACGCATGCTCCAATCTAGAATATCAATTGAATTCTATGTCAGTCAAATTATAGCGATTAAAATGACATGAAAAACTGATATCGCATTATAACTTTTTGTCATTGTCTTCTGTTTGAAACATGATAATTTGAAAGGGACAATGTGCCACTGCCTATTTGGTGTTTTTTGGTATGTTTGACAAAATGTATGTCATTTTTTATTTTAGTTGTGTGCGATTAGCGACATAATTTTTGAAAACAAATTTTGTTGAAATTAAAATTTAAACATTTTTTATACTATGTTAGCGTGTACATACAATATGTTCTTTATTATAAAAGGACACGAAAATTTCCCAATGTTGTTCATTCATCTGAACCTTCTGTACTTTAATAAATTCAACTCTTTTTTGCAACTCATCCAATCAGCCTTATCCGTGTTTGAAAGGGGAGATATTCTTCAAGTGACAAATGACCTCGACTTAGTCCGTCGACAGCAAGCAGGTCATGGGGAGTGGAATGATGATATGTCACGCATTATCGGCCAATTCGTTCACATCATAGACATTGATAGCGATGGTGACCTTCTGATAAGAAGAGGATGCCATAACTGGTTTGTAAATCCAACATCCGTCAGAAAAGTAGTTTCTAATGTAGGTGAGTAATATTTCCATATACATACATTAATGTAATATTTCTTTTAACACTTTCACATTAGAAACAATGATAAAACATATGTAACATTTCAAATTGATATATCATATTTAGTTGTGTTTCGTTATAATTAATAGAAACAGGAAAGATTTTAGTATACAACATGGATAGCTAAGATATTTTTAGTAAAATGTATGCATGATACTTTTGTCTTCAGTTATATAGTGTTGTTCAATGATTCTATGTATCGCTATTGTCAATTTTATTTTGCAATCAGATTTCATTTGATATTTCAGAGACCATGCCTGGTTCATCCAAGGACATGAACGAAATCTGCAGAGATTGGATCGTAAGTAAAAATCGGATGCGATTATAAATATGTGGAAACGTGATATTTTATTTGTTTCGAATATATTAGTGTCACTGGCAAGTTTTTATTTTAACAAACATGTAGCATTGGTTTACTCCAGTTGGACAATATATATATGATTATATTATTACTGTCAAGAACACTGTTAACCTACAGTACACATGTTAGTAATGCTGACTGTCCTTTAAAGAGTGTTATTATCAGTAAAGATGTAAAGCAACATAGTGCGTTTAAAAAATATTTGGTTCAATAAATATGTCCATAAACTCTGAATGTAGCTACTATCGGGAATAAAATAGATAAATTAATTAATTTATTCAAATATTTTTCCACCAAAATTATTTATTTTTAGTAAAACATATGTTTTATTTTATAACTTTTGAAATAATTACATTTACTTTTTCATATGTTATATTTAAAAAGCAATTATCAGCAACATAATGCGAATATATCGTTCAACATAACAATGATATACATGTTTGATTAGAAATTACATTGTAAATTTGTAACATATTTGGGATTAAATGCATGTTTTTGAATTAACTAATACACATTCACTTAGTTTAGAAAATATTGAAGATGGTCCAAGTTTTTTACCATGTAGTCACTCCACAATTCTGTAAATTCCTGATGAACAGTCTCCGATGCCTGCTCTGTCCATGTCACAAGTCCTCTGTTTCTTGTCTCACACATATCTGACATATGAAAGAAAACAACATGAACTTTTAGTGAAATGCTAGTTCTCCGAGATATTAGATTGTTTTTCTTGAAGTTGTGGAAAAACATGACAAATTGACTGTGCCTTGCAACAAATGTGGTTCTGGTGGAGACATTATATATATGATTGGAGCGTTTTGGTCACAAAGCTCAATAATGGATAGGTGAGCAAAGTTTGCAAAAAATATTTTGCATTTAATTGTTTATGACAGAATCAAACCATGCCTAAAATGAATAATGTAAACTTTAAAAAACGCAGATATCCATTTTGATTCAGTTTTTCTCTGTGTATGTTGCACTAGCAACATGGCTGGCAAAATCCATGTGCCATAAATTCAAATATAAGATTGCAGAGTTATATATCTGCAGCAATAGTGTATTTGTTGTATCCTTTATGCAAAGTTTGAGCTATAATTGCAGAATATTCGACTCATTTTCTTGCACGGTTAAGCCAATAGCAAGAATAAAAAATCGTTTGACTCCGAATAATTGTCTTCCTTTTTAAAAAGATAAACTGTTAAACAGACTTTAACACATTCTCCAACGCCATCCATGTCAATCTCAATGAGAGATCCATATTCGGTATTATTCTGAGACTTCAACACATGGTCTATGAATTGTTTAATGTCCACGCAGAATGCTGTCCATCGAGGTGTCTTCTCCACTTTCTTGTTACTGGCTTCCGCATTCTTAAATTCTCCTTTGTTAGCATTAAAATCACTCGATTTTATGTTATTTTCTTACAAAGGTTTCATTTCATCATAGGTTTTCTTCGCGCAATCTTAAATCGCTGTATTTTGAAAAGGTCATCCGCGCTTAAAAGATGCTTAGTGAAATATGTAATACATTTTTTTATGCGATATGAGAACGTGCATATGTTTTGTGGAACTTGTGGCTAATTTTTGGTTATTTTCACCAGTAGCACTTGACAACTCTTGAAGAATGGAAGAGGACAATTTTAATCGGAGTTCTTTGCGAACTTTTTCTTTAAAAATTAACTGGTCGCTTTCATTCCGTTACAAAGATGGCTGTTTCCTTTACCCAATTCACTTAAACAAATGGTGCAGATATGCAAACATTTAATAACTTAAGAAACTTTATATTTTCGCTTGGTCTTCTTCGCGAATTTTGAATATTTTGAGGAAACGATACTGTTGATTGAAAAGTATACTGTAGTCTAAAACACATCATATGTACTTCCAAATATTTTAAAATTATAATAGGTAATTAATTACGGTATTCATTTAATTCCTTATTTTAAGATTGATTTTAAATTTATTATTTTAATAAAAGCAGTGAAGAAGTATAAGCTACTGACGCTTGTTGAAACTATAAATATAACTATAAATTTAAATTTAAATATAAATTTAAATAAAGTTAACAATAAAAGATGAATAAAAATGTATACTTGTTTATCTTAAAAGTATGTATAACAATTACTTTTAATATAAAAGATGCATAACATGTAAAAACATCTTACTATTGTTTTGTAACATGTTACATGTATATCCATTAGACAATAATACGTTTTGTATTTCATCAATCATGATAGTGATATGGATTTTTTGTATTATTTATTTTAACAATATCTTGGCTAACTTTTTTATTTTCATTTCAATCGCATTTTTTTCAATTTTGTCAACATGTTAAAAATAATTGTCAATTTTTATAATTAAAAGGTTTATGAAATAATTATACTTTTTCATATTTCAAATTAACAAACCACGTACAGTTTTGAACTGAAAATAGATTTTATAAACATTAAAAAATATAAATAAAAAATATTTTTTTAATTTCGTCATGTAAGAACATGTCAAAATAACAAAATCGATGTTTTTGAATTAGCCCTCGATGAAATATTTAAACTTTTTATATTCGAAATTAGTATATAATATATTGTGCAAAACTGTAAACGGATTTTGTGAACATTTCTTTCAACTACAAATTTAAACCCCCTGTGAAAGACTATGTTCTGCTTTATCGATAACACTCGTTAAATGTTGCATGATAACCACAAATTTTATAATGTGTTTATTGACATGTACAAAATAACATAATGTATTTAAAGTGTAATTTGGGTTCAATAACAAATGACAAACGCATTCAATTGGATACATGTTGTAATATTATTGAAACTTTGTCTTACGTTCAGTTAAAAAGCTCTACATTTGCTCCGATTTATAATCAATAAACATTATACAATATTAACTTCCGCTTTGAGTTGTTGTGTCTATATTAATAATAGGAATTTTATAACTTATTATTATACATATATACAGATTACATCATTCATTTAACACATAGTATAACTTATTATAATGAGACAAACAAGTCATATGAATAATCAAGTTATATTTACAATAACATGTGTAAGAGGTAGTTTGAAACTCTTTGAATTTATACATTTCTAGATTTCAAGTTATATGCAATTATTACAACAACGTCGCTCGAATGTTCAAATCAATACATTTTAATTTTGCACATTTCATTTAATCATATTATATAAATTTAATTCGATGAGTTTATTTAAATAGAATCTAACTTCATCAAACTGAATTAATTGACTGACAATTTAATTATTTTTAACTGTGAATTTGTTTCCTCGTATAATGTACAGCAAAACATACAATACATGTTAAAGATGTGAACTACTGTGTTCCCAACTCAATTTAAACATATATCCTCCGCGTTGAACAAGTTGCATTATTAGATAATAAGGATAGTAATTAGTTAATTATATCGCAGATAAAAACAAAATATGTTTCTTCTTCCAAATATTCCCTCAACTTCAGCCTAATCAATATCAAAAGGATGATTTCGTGAAAGTGACTCTCTCAGCATCAATATTGGATCTTTTGCAAAATAAGCACGGGGGGTGTGACGATGACATTAAAATGGTACTGCTCTCCTCTGCTCTCCTCCCTTTTATTTGTTCTTTTTAATAAACCAATTTAATGTATTTATTGATAATACTATTGTAGCTTATAAGCACACAACGCATAGGTCAATGTAACAAACTGATTTTCAATAAATAATGTGATTTATACTTAATGGTATACTTAAATGTATACTTATGATCTAATTGTTTACATACAATGTATTTTCCTAAAAATGTAATGAATTATCTACAGATTATTCAAATTCATAATTAGGGTATATAGGAAGTTATATCCACATTTAAGTGAAGTTTTAGCTTTAATTTAATTGTTTACATCATTCAACATTGGTTTAAAGAAAGATTGGCATTATTGACCAACACAAGTCATATGAATGTCACAACAATTCAGGATTTAATAATTATTTGCCTGGTTGGACTGAACATTCCATAACACTTCGACACATGCCGCAAATTGTTCATGATTTTACAGACGGAACTTTGCAAAGCTTTTGTAATACTCTGAAACAAGGAATACAAAAACGGCGTATAAATTGAAGGTATTGATGTAATTAATCAACTACTGAATGTTAATATCTTCTTTAGAATCGGAAATTATTCATAGTATATGATTTACATTACAGTAATGTTCATCAAATCTGAAATGACGACGATTATACAATTTAGATGCACAATCTAAAGTGCATAATACATTGAAACAATGAAAACAACAATCTTTCTTTAGTTGAACAGTGCACATCAGTGTTTCAGAAATTGAAATCGTGCGTAACTTGTTCACGAGAACGCAGTCGTCATCAACGAAAAGTGGTTACATCTGTAAAATTGCAGCATCATGGTGATATATGTTCCTAGATAAATAATTAAATACAAAAATAAGTGCATATTTCAGAAAATTGAAGACATAAAAGTGACAGTCAAAGTAATTTGAAATTGAATAACGGATAGAGATACATTGAGCAATGATAAACTGGCATAAAACTACCAATATAAGTCAAATGTCTCACATTGAATTTTGTAAAAAAATGTTTTACGTAAAAGAAACAAGATAATAAATTATACAAAAAATTAATAAGATTGTTGAAAATTACATTGATGAAATATGGGCTCTGATTGTGACAGACTACAAAGTGCTAAACGAAAGTTCAAGAGAAAATATTGGGATCTTATGGGAGCGTTTATTTAGTTGCTACTGATTCCATTAACACAAATATGCATTATTGTACTTTTTCTACGCAACATGGGTGAGTATTTTATTACTGTTACCATTAGCAATGCCAAAATCCGCATTTATTAAGAAAACTCTATGCCTCCTGTGGCTCAGTCATAATTATGTTTCAAAATTATATTAGGAGAAACACATTTGAAACTGATGTTTAACTTCGTCGCCTTGAATATGTTAGAAATCGACATGATTCACGAGCAAATATGACATGCAAACATTTCTAACGGACAATTAAATACCAACATTCATCCCTCAATTAAAACACAATTGTCTCACAATATTCTGAATAATTTGGTTTGCATTTTGAAAGCCAAGAACGATTACATGCATGGAGCTCAACTCGAATAGGTTGAGCTATTTGAACGTCTCAAATAACTGTATACACTTTTATATTATGAAAAATAAATATTTATAGAGGCAATTGTAAAACAGTTATTACTTTACGACACAAAACATTATTTGATGAACAAGGTTAATGGAATATGAGATGAACACAAATAATGCAATGGGATATTAATTAAAATCATCTTAAGTGTTCGAAATGTCCCACGTTGGCATTAATACATTCTTGACATTGCCGCATAACTGAGTCACACACATCAGTCAACTCTGGAATCGTCCTATAAGTTTCTTCTATAGATTGACAAATGTCGTTGAGTGTTGCAGACCGTTGTGCATATACCTTGTCCTTGACATAACCCCACTTGTAAAAATCAAGTTATGTCAGGTCAGGAGATCTTGGTGAATATTCCACTGGTCCTTCGTCCCATTCAAGTATCTGTGAACATGTCATCGAGATAATTTTTAAACTTTACCGAAAAATGAGGAGGAGCCCCATCTTGTTGAAACTAAGGCATATCATCACCATATAGCTGTTGAATACTGAGAACAATTGATGTCTGAAGCATTTGTTGGTACTCATCGCCAGTGACTGTTGCAAGGAAAAAGAAAGGCCCAACCGAACCTCTGCTGACAAACCACACGAAACTGTAACTCCTGGCAAGTTAACATGCTTGTCAAAATGAACATGTTGATTATAAAGAGACCAGTATGTGCAGTTGTGTCGAATAAGTGTAAAATTTAGCTTGAAAGAGCTTCTAACCGCACAATTTTCTTAATACATTGTTGAACAAGTAAATCCATTCCTTGCAACCAATGGCAAAACTCGATTCTGCTGTCATGATCATCCCCATTTAGAGCGTGTAATAGTCTCGAGATATAAGGTTTCCATTTTGCTTTTGTCTAAATACGGTGCATACTGGAACGACTGATTCCAGTCTCCCAAGAGCACTGTCCTACAGACTTTCTTGGTGACTTTTCAAACCTTTGCTGCACCAGAGTAGAACTTGTTAACATTTTTCGAGGTACGTGGTCTCCCGGAATGTTCCTGTGGACATCGTTTACAGTGCCCTCATTTTCAAACTTGTCTCGGACACGCGTAATCATCCCTTGTGTAGGAAGAAGTGGCACTTGTGTGCCAAACTCGGCAAACCATCACTGTTTTACTTCGGCCATATTCTCGCACTTAAACTATCATTTAAGAACAAATTTTCGTTATTCAAATGTCGCTCCGCCACAATGCGAAGCGACATAAATGACTGCTGCCTATTTATGAATTTAAACTTGAATAAAATATAAATATAAACCATATATTTTTTATTTAGATTTAAACTATAGATTTAAAAAATCTGTATACAGTTTTTGAGACACTTTGTGTATATGTGTTTTGTTATCAACATTAAAATGGTTTATACATTAGTATTTCTATATCACAAAATATAGTGTCAATTTATATATCTTACAATAAATAGTAAGAATGTGAAAAAATTGGAAATAAGAATAAATCTTGATTACACATTTAATACATATGTATTTCTTACAATTTAACATACTGTCAATATACGCTATACATTTAAGATAATAACCACATGCAATGATGATTCATTCAGTTTAGCTCCCATACATGTATTTAATCAAAAGCAGAAGTATTGGTTCATAAGACAACTTACCCATTTGTTTTGTCCTTTTCTTTTTTGTGATTTTCATTTATGTTTCTATTTACAGATGATTGGTCAGAATGGTCGTGTTTTGGGAATTAATAGTAATGGAGATGTTGTAGTTATCTATCCC
>JAYRBW010129379.1:0-16179 GCA_036023295.1 Invenusta paracnida
TTTGAATGAATTTATATCTTTTAAAATTGTCTGTAGCTAACCAGCTTTTTGCCATTTTTGGCGATAAAAAATATGAATAAAGGAAGTCATTAAGCAACTAACTATAAGAATTGTAATACTTCATATAATATATGTGCATTAATGTCGTTTTAAACGAATCAAAGTGAGACAAAAACTAAGATTTCTGAAAACCGGAAGTGCGATAAACCTTGTTTCGGTGTTATCATTTCGCCTTTCAATTAAATTAATTAAATTTACGACAAAAATGCATTGTTACATTTTGTATAATTCAATGTCATTTTATTATAGCAAATGTAGATGAATATGAAATATCTAAAATTAAATTTAAAATGCAATCTATTTTAGTCTTGTGAACACAATAAAAATATTTATTCGTCTTTTTTCGAAGAGTATGAATTATGACAGACAAAACTATATATATATGTATATATGTTTTAAGATGTGGGATGATACAGAAGAACACAAGTTTCTGATGTGAATGGTGTTAAATAAGCAACTTCTAACCCAATGATTAGAATGCAGTTACTGCAAAAATAAGAGTAATTTATATTTATGAATTACTTTATTTAATGTATGCTGACTTATTTTCGGAATTAATATGAAACTTATATGTTAATATGAAACTCAATACCAAAACGAATATTCATACATTGTGTAATATCCTTTATAGTATAATAAGTTGCATATAAATAATAATTGCATTGAAATGTTCCATTTTTAAAAACTTTATTAATTGGTTCGGATAATTTCAAATATATTTATTTATATATTTTTTATATATACTCGTACTTTGAAACATTATATCCATGATAAAAGAAATTATATGTATTTTATAAAAAATGTACAAAATATCTGATTTACAGAGATTAATTAAGTTATAAAGTTATTTAATTCCCTTGTCATGTCATTACTATTTCTAACATAATAATATTATTTTCCAATATCTTATTGAAGATATAGATTGGCGCACAAATAATCGCGTTTTTACCGCTCATTTTTTTTCATTTTATTCACTCATGATCAAAGCATTTTAAGCCGAAATATATTTGAACTTTGTTTTAATTAATGGTCTTTTTTATTGTTTTTTCTTCAATTTGTTATTTCGAGCCTGTGGTTTTTATTTTTTGGGTATTACACTGAAATAAATCAAACTTTGGATAAAAAAACGCGGTTTTTTATGCGCCAATCTATAATATGCGTCCTTCGAATTTGCACAATTGCCTTTTCAGATTGTCTTGTACTCCTGTTTACTGTTTCGGAGCAAGAAGTACGACCGAAATGAAAGAAAGCGGTCACAAAGAGGAATTTACACATTAATAAAAGAATACCATAGCCTGTCTAGGCAGAGCAAACGCCAATCTAAGTGTAAATTTGGTTACGATAGACAAAACTCTGGAAGAGTTATAAGTGAGGTCTGTTCTATGTAAGAACTGCGTATTTGAACCGGTTAATCACAAGAATTTTGCCTCCATAAACCACAAATTTGACTCGCATGTGCAATTTTGTCCATCTATACAGTAAATAAAACAGTATTTTGAGATTCTAATTAGTTTTGAAATGGTGACTCAAAAATAATATTCGTTATATATATAAATGTGACAATGTACATATGTGTTTGAATAAATAAATCACGCAGAGTTTTATAAAATTCGGAAAGCATTTATTTTTAAAATCTCATTGTTTTAAAGTAAAGTTTACGATATTTCCAAATATATATTAAAAAATTCAATAGTCAATTCAAAACAGCTGAAGGAAACGCACAATTTTAACTAAATTTTTAAGTGAAGTATTTATCACTTTACAAATTATTTTCCCTATTATAGCATCTCATTAGTCAGATCGATCACCATTTCACTTCATCCCTCCACATTTCAAAAGGGGGCTTATTGGGCCCTTCCATAACTTTTTATCTCTCTAATAAAGTAGAATTTTGAGACTTCGCATGTATTAACTAAAACATTTTATAGAAAAATGGTCATACATATTTCATTTGAAAAAATAGGTAAAAAGGCTTCTTTTTCAAATTATTATGAAATTATAAAAGTATTTGTTTTATATTTTCTGTAAAATACTTATTTTTATTGTACTTTGCGAATTTTCGTATAAAATAAATTGTTACCCATCTAATTTTCGTCGATTTTGAGAGAGATATGTGCATTTTACACGAAAAGTATGTTTTACTCATTTTTAACAAATGTGTGCATTTTAGAATGTGATCACGTGACCACCCCGCACGTGACCACCTCATGTGACCACCTCATGTGACCACCCCTCACGTGACCACCCCACACGTGATCACCCGCACGTGATCAACTCATGTGATCACCTCATGTGACCACCACGCACGTGACCAACTCATGTGATCACCTCATGTGACCACCACGCACGTGACCAACTCATGTGATCACCACGCACGTGACCAACTCATGTGATCACCTCATGTGACCACCACGTACGTGACCACTCCGCACGTGACCACCCCGCACGTGACCACTCGCGCACAACAGTGAATATAGCGTTAAAATATGTAAATTTTTTTTTTTTTGGAAAAGTCATGGAAGCTTTCATTGCTTCATTTAATCATTTATTCATTTAAAATGCACACTAAACATGTGGGCGAGGCGCTTTAAGGTAATAGCCACCCCTCCAGATATGAATAGAGTTAATACTTGTAAAGTTCCCTAACTCTATTACAAATGAAACGTTTACTTAAAACTATATTTTGCCAGTTAACTGTTTTCTGTATTTAAAAGTAGAACAATACTGAATTTTCATAAACTAAAATGTATTACAAATTATGTATAAAGTGTCTAGAAAATCATTAAAACATAGTTTAAAATACATTTAGCGAACATATAAGTGCACAGATACATGTCAATTACAAAAAAAAGTAATTTAACGAAAATTATATTTATTCAATAAATCCTATTTTCCCTCTTAAATACTACAAAAGCTAAAGGGAGCGACTTTTAAATGATATACACATATACGGCTGTAGTTCACGTATCTAGTTATTTGTTTAATTAACTGATTGTAGTACATACTAATGGAAAACACCCATGAGGATCGAAAAAAACACATAATTCCCTTTTAAATATATAGTATATATCTGACAATTATTGTTCTATATAAAAACACAATATATACACTTCTCTATAGAACGTTCTCACTTTAGAGACTGTTATGACAGGTGTAGCAGAAACATTGTCTTCCGAAATGTATAATTTTATTGAGAAACCTATTTAAATTTAAAGTCATAAATTAATCATATCCATATCGGGCTTCTTTGGGGGATACTTTAAAACTTCCTAGTGGGAAAAGGTTTTAGAACTTTGCATATAGTTACACAAAAATACTTTGTAACATATTCTATAGAAAAAACTGTCAACATTTATGTAAAAGGCATATTTAAATTTGCCAACGAAATTTCAACAAAAAATCAGATTTTCTGCAAGATAACTTAGTTGTACTTTTTGATTTAATGAATATGAAACTAATCAATACCCAACTCAGAATGTCCTCAATTTCGAGAAATAAATGTATTTTGTGTATTAAGAAATATGTATTTATTTTTAACGAAAAAGGGGGCATTTCAAAGGTAACTATTACGTGACCACCTATATGGATGCATTATAGTGAATATAGCTGTAAGACTTCATTTTAGGACAAATAAAAGCAGCTTATATTGCTCCATTTAGTTAAAAATTACAGAAAAATGTGGTGTGGAAGAGGTTAATTAAGAACATTCATAAAATTATACCAAACTTTGTATATGTTTCGATCTATCTTTGTTTTACACTGCAGAAACATGTTGCGTTATTTATTCCTTGTATTACTTAACCTATTGAATGATAACAAAAATTTCGACAAAAATATTTTTTATTTTTACACTTATAATCTAGTGTAATATGTGTTTTTAAATTTTAAGCCAAAGTGTGCTTTATAAATAACTTACTAAATGGTATAAGACAAGGGGTAGCTCTGCTCTCACAGAAATACATTTATTATGCTATTTTTTAGAATTATTTGGTATAACTTCTAATTTAAATTGATTAGAAAATATTGCAATATATATCCATATTATGAAATATATATTCTATAAGAAGTTATATTAATTAATATTTTCAAAAATACTTGATAATATTTATGTGTCCCCGTATCTCTAATTAATCATCTAAAACGTTTATCAAATTATTTCGTCATAGAATTAGTTAAACATAGAAATAATTAATATGTTTATGCCTCTTTATCACTAGAAGAAATATTCATAAAATTACTAATTAATTACACCAATTAATACAATTAGAAAGGATATATCTGATTCAAAATATAAAACTAACAAAAAGTATTGACTTTATTTTTGTTATTGTACAATGTCATATGCTATTTATTTGTAAATATTTGCACAGACAATAAAAATACGTATAGATATACATGTTATGTTCGCATACATGCATACATTTAATTCACATGATATTAATATTTTATAATACGTAGGTATTGAAGATACTATCAATGATGCTTGCAAAAGATTAAAAAAAGATTATACCGAATTAATATGCTTGCAAAAATATAAAGTTCATTTTCTAAATAGTAATCACGTTTTTAATTCTGAATATAAAAATTTTAAACGTACTACAAATTTGTTTTAAATATTAGAATAATGAAACTACCAATAGATGCTTAATATAAACTACCTACTTTCTATTTCAATGATTGTTAAAGTAGTTTATTATCGTGTTAACATGTAAAATTGTATTTTAAACAATAAATTGTTCACTATTTTCAATGAATAGTAAAATAAAATTTCTATTAATAATAAATATGATATTTTAGTTTACTACTTGTTAAAGATTTCTAGTAATATATTTCATGTAATTAAATATTAACGCAATATTCTAACCATAGATATGGATTATATTTTGTTTATCTCCATAGAGAGAAAAAGAGGGCTATTTATATCTATGATTCCAACAATAATATAAAACTATATCTAAGGGCGGAAAGCAAAATCGTCCTAAATCGAGGAGTTCTTTCAAATCTAAGGCTCTCCTAGCTTGAACATAATTATGTAAAATATGAAACAATACTTAAGAATAATGATTATAAAAGTATCCCCTAATTAAATAAAATGAGTTTTTAACCCGCATTTATAGTTGTCTCAAGAAGATTCTCCACAACGAGTTGAAGGAGCTCCTCAATTTAAGACGGTTTTCGCATTCCACCGTTAGAATTTTTTAATCTGCATTACGAAAAAACAATATTTGATCAATGTTAATAACTTGAGTTGTTGCAATCTTAACATAAATTTAATATTTGTCTTCTTTTTGTGTCATAATATTTTTGTATCTGTTTTTTTATTTTTATATATACCCTTTATCTAGAATATATATTTCGTTTTATTCTTTTGACTTATAAAACAAAAACAAATCTTTCAACTTAGCAAATAGTATAAAATTCAAATTGAGAGTATTATATATACTTTAAATGGCGTATAATCGTACATTATTGAAATTATATGTATAATAATTAATATAATCTTTCTGGAATATTTTTTCATATAATAATTTAAATTCTATATTCAAATATAGCGCTTCAAGAAAAATATCCAATAATTGACCTTAAATGAACTCATCACTAAGGCAGCTATACCACAAAATGGATACAGCTATTCAGATAACTCATGATATCCTCCATATACTACTCTATATATAATGTATATATGTACATATATTGCATTATTTTTATGGTTCGTTAAATAGGATGTTTTGGATTATTTAGATTTTAAATGATAATATGATAATTCATATTGTCAGTATATTTCTAGTATATATAACATGTCTAAACAGTTTTAAAATATACTATTGATAACTTAATTGCATTATAATGATGATGATCATATAATACATCTAATAATGTATAATCATAATACATGTATAATAACCATTGGTTACTTAAACGATAACTTTATAATTTAAAACAAATTATAACTGCTACTCCTATACCAATTAACTCCCTCATTAATGTTACAATATTCCCACTTACACTTCAGTTGCACATATACCATTGTCATCAGACAGGGAATATTCCCAAGTAATAGTAGAAGCTTATAACTAAACTAAATGTATTATTTTTAGCCAGCCGAGACATACTAAACTGTGGTAGGTAAAAAACAAAAAAATACCCTCGATCCCAGTTTCAAAGGTCAATTGTCATTTTGTCGTCTGCCTGCTAGCTGTACGTCCTCTCAATATTAGAACTCTAAATGCCTTCATACAGGTGTACTAACAGAGGTGGGGTCTTTCACAGAAAATCTATACCTACCATCTTTGTAAAAGTACAGATCACGAAAAAATAATCAGATCACAATCCGCACGAAACGGTGACAACGGGGATCCTCAATTTCCAAACAGTGAACATATGAAATTCCCTTATATGTAACCTCTGAATGTTTCCTGTAAAAGGTCTACCTACTGCATATTATGCAGAAATCCATTTAGGTTTGGTGTCGGTTTTTCTGTCTTTAAGGAGCTAGATGTAACCATAGTGATGGTAACCATGTTTTCAGCTATGCCTATAGTATACAAATACCTACATGTACATCGATTATATAAGCATCAGATACAAACGTATCTATAATGGGGACAAAAACTTGCCCACCCATTTCACACTTATTATGTCTGTAGCAAAAATAGTAGGACACACAGATATATGGAGTTGTATACCTACATCTCTACAGATGTATATATGTATTTGGGATATAGACGTAAAAAATGACCCGCTTGCTAAGTTTAGTTAATATCAAGTCTAGAGAATATTAAGTACAAAGTTAGTGTACGCGTTGGTGGGTGCAGAGAAGACTGAAGGTATAATCCAAATTTTAAACCAACCCAAACATCTTGATGTATAGTAACTAAAAATAAGTACGTCATGCAACTTGCTTGTATAAGTGTATACCTACATTTAAAAGTAGATTTTAAGCCCCAAGTTGACGAAAGAGCGCCATACGCACCCAATTTTTTCATATGGCGGCGAGAAGAATTGGAGGAGGATGAAGGGGTGCCAAACTACACATTTATTGACAAGTTAATTGCAAATAAATACTGCTTTCCCGCCCAGGATTCAAGAAGGATTTCCACACGCGTATACATCTGGCTAATTCTGGCACAAAACCTTGCATCATCATAATTTATTACATGAAGAGGCAGATAACAAGCACATAATTCAATTAGAATTACCGCTATTGTAGCAGCAGTCATTTTTCTATGATGTTATGTAAGTTTGTCGATAAAATAATCAACTTAGTAGACGATGGCAGATTTATCTACAAGGAAGTTTGCCAAATGAGCGTCTGGGAATGCGATCCCATATATTATACAAACGATCGTTTCCTATGTTGTTTCTATATATCCTGATAGTATTAATTACCAATTATGCCATACTTACTAAATATTTACTCTAATGTTTGCAAATAATTTTTTATATATTAATACGTAGTGCGATTTTTATTTAAAATTTATATGTGTTTATTCTTGTAATAACATCTATTTATTTAATTTGTTTTGTATGTTTCATTTAATGAGGTAAACAATTGGGTTTCATAATATGAATAATTAAGTCTATATTTAATACTATTATAGGAATCAAATATACTGAATCAAATAAAATTCTTCGTAACACGTTATAAAAATTCTGTCTGTATAAAACATGTTTATACTTTAAATTTGTTTAATATGTTCAAGATTGTTTTTAAATGAGACGTCATGAAAGAATGACTAACAAAGACAAAATAATTTAACTCATATAAAAATCAAAATTGAAGTTGAAATTGAAATTTACGTTCTGTTGATATGTTTCTATTTACATTCTTCAAAAATAGTACAATGTTTAGCAATGTTAAACATTGTTTTGTATTTTAACTCTAGATGTTCATAAATGCGCCCATTACGAATGTACTTTAAAACATCATTGGAATAAAGTAATCAATTATAGTTATTACCTACAAAAAGAATCCACATTTTTTGACGAAATAGATTTAAAAATATGGTTAATGAGAAATACAATTCGAGTTATAAATTGTGCATATAGATCGCTATTTCTCTCTATTATAAAATGTAATACTTATGTTTTATACAATTACATATTGTAAATTTCATTCTAAAATATAAAAAACAGCAAAGATTATTCGTGCATAATTAAAAAATATTAAATTTAAGCAATATAAATAATATATTAACAGGTATAAATAAGCTTTCGATTGCTATATATTGGGCCCAAATTTCGAGCAATTTTAATACATATAATAAAACTGATTGAAAATACCCATAACATATATTTCATCAGGGCGCATGTGTGCGAGTATGTTAGTAGTTTCGAGCCAACTTACAAAAAGATCGCCGGAAGCGAATTCCTCAATGGACGAGTATCCAAAGAGGTTTGGGAATCTGGTGTACTTGTAGAAACCTCTACAGAGGGTGTAGTTGGGCATAGGTACACACCTCCTAAAAGGCTGAATGCGAAGTTTGAGAGCGTTCAGTGAATGCTCGTTCATGTAGTCACCTAGAGGTTCACCCGGATCGCAGTAGACCCCGCCACTTAGTAAATAGGAGGAAGATAGGAATAATAGAAGGAGACATTTCCAGACTGATGTCATTTTGGAGTCGGCGACTATCACAGTTAAAAGAGAAATGGGGCGTTTTCCTGTCCGAAGTTTCATCAAAGGAAGGGAGTTTGAATCAAAATATTGATCATTTTGTTTGAACGACTCGTTGTTTTGAAACCATCTCGAGATTGATGACTTCCGATGTAATGATGTTGGCGGAGAGACCTCCATCAAAATTTGGAGTATAAATATCAGTAAATCGGAAGAATATTATCGTTATAAAATGAATGAATTAAATCATAAGCTGCCGCATTGAAGCATTAATGCAAAGTCGGCAATAAAAAAAGTGGTGAGACAATTTCGGGAAAAGTTTCCAGGTGTGAAGATCAAAACAAGAATTGGTAATCTAAACTTTTTGTATATAATTTACAATATATTGCTGAAATACATCCCTTGAGAATGCATTTTTTTGTGTAAATTTTTAGAGATAAATGCATATATATTTAGTAGCGTATTTTGTTATAACGTGTGGTATTAAAAGGCTGGAATATCATCCATCGGCGTCGAGGAATCAAGAAAGAGTTTATAAATTGGGCAAAAACATCTGCCCGGCGCAGCACGAGGCCAAAATTTATAAATTCACCGTGTCTGGGAGAATCCCCAAGTGTAAGCTGTACACACCTACACAGTCTAACGGTAACGGTACACACACATTAGCAGAGCACGTAGCCGAGATAAGAAAGAGGAGGGAGGTTCAAGCTCCACCTGACAAGAATAGACTACACACTCCTACAGATACAACACCACACGCATGCCAGAATTGGAAGCTACGCAAAAATGTACGAAATAAAAAAGTATACATCCAATAATGTATGCGTATAATGTAAGAGCATATTTTTACAGTATATATATTATGTACCTATTATATCCGCTTCAAAAAGAAAAATTCAAATCTAATAAATTGATAACAAACAACATAGAATTTTGCTATGATATCAAAATGAAGGTTTAGAAATATAAAGGGCAAAAAATTTGAAAAAATGCGGTTATAAGTGATTATGAGGATTTTGTATCCTGATTTACGCAATTGGATATGGGGTGATATTCACAAGTTTTTAGACAGGAGTTTACAAATTCCTCGATTATCCCTCTTTCCTGGGCTAATTGCAATATGATGGTGCCCTGTTCCCAGTGAAAGGAGGTCTATGGTAGAAAACCTATCTATGTATAACATGCATAGGGCCCCCTTCACAGTTTATGCAAGCATATAGACACTGGCCGAGTGAATATTAGCTAACACCGGGCACATCAGGTGTTAAAAACTCAGAATGAAAAGCAAGGAACATAAATTGTACAGTGATCGCTGGAAGAAACTGGCATTACCTAATTCTTAATCATATATTCTGACATGCTTATCCAGTGGTCAAGCACCAGTGTATTATATACTAAATGTCTATAGTTTTAAAATGTATTTAAGAATATTCCCTTTCGTGCTGTGGAATTTCTTTGAAGATTTCGTATTTTTGCCGTATTGCTATGTAGGTAGATTTTATTTGTAGGTATTTATAAATCTTCGCAGTGTGCCAAATGCCCCTTATAAATGTCATATCTGCCATTGAAGGTTATGTTTGCCTGATTGAAATGTTTTCAAGAAATGGCACCACAAACATGATGGCAATACAATCGAGGCGAAATATTTATTTACATTAGAGTATTTTTTATGTTATAATAAAACGTTTAGGTGTTTATATGCATACATAGACATTCATTACACATGACAATAATACATTATTATATGTATTTCTATTATGAGAATAATTTAAACTTTACGTTTAGTTCATAAACAGTTAATTAAAATGTATTAGTTAATTTTGCTGTATTATTTTTGTGAATATATTTTACAAAACTTTTAAAAACATTTAATAATGTCGTATTTTGGTTATTTCTCTAATACGAGACACAGTTTTTTCTCATTATTCAATCTCTCAGTTGCAGTAAATATGAAAACACTTTCTTTAGAGGCTGCATGATTCTGAATTAAAATGTATAGTCGGATAGTTGTATTTATGTAATCAATTTACATTGTCCACGTTTAAGAAGTGTAAATAATAAGAGACATTCCAAACGTCTTCTTGTATGACCCGCTTAGTGTTTATTCATTTCAATCTATTGCAAATCTTGTTGATATTGTCTACCTACATTTTAGATTTATAGACAGCTATATGATTAAAGATTATTTTTCTACTTAAATATTCGTGGTGCAATTATTTTAAATGACAGAAACAAACATTCTAATTTTTATATATATTTTAAAGAGTTTATTTAAAGTACACTTGAAATAGTAAAACCTATTTGAATAATTATAAATTAATATATTTAGAATTGAGCTTGCTCTTTCGAGTATAGTATATATATATCACTGTAATCTAAAACTATATTTTTGAACCAATTGTTATTATTTTTAAATATTACTATTTTGGTAATATTCTTGTATTGATTTCTGCATCCATCTTTCATAATATTACATATAACATTAATTAAAAATAATGTTCCAACGGTATTTAAAAAAATGATTTATGAATTTGAAATATTAAAAATCAAAAGACAATTCAAAGTTATTCTAAGTTCCATCGTTAAAAAGTTGTATTCTCATTTTGGTAATTTTATTTTTATTTTTTTTATTGTTTAAAATGTTGTTTTGTAAGCTACTTATTATATACCAACATGGAAGGTTAAAATTCATATTTTGTGTCAAATAAAAAATGAATCGATTTATTTTAAAATTATTTGGAGAAAAATATAGTTGATTCATTATTATGAAATTTATTACTTGTTAAATAAAATTTTATATACCGTATATATCAATGACCATTCAATATACTCATCCAATATTCAAAATTCAACTTTTAAGATTCTAAAATATATTGAATGACTACCAACACGTTAAATAAACCTAATAGTTCTAGATCATTGTCTACATTTCTTTTCTCATTCTGAGGCATATTTCCAGTGTATCACATATAGATATATTATATATAGAAGTTAGAAGTTATTGTGAACTCTCTACAGAATTTAAGCACATACAAATATACTAACTACAAACTTTTTGTTTTAATAATAAATATTATCAGTTTTAATGCATTTTGGCATTTAGCGTCACGTAATCATACATACTTTTTTCGATTATTCCATAAAACTTGTACAATTTAATATAATGCAAACTATTATAAATTAAACAAATATTATTTATTGATCTAAATGTTATTAAGCACCTATATATATGTATATATAAGTCATGTTCATTAGTTTTTATACGAGATATTTTATTATATATTAATAATTCTGACATTTCTTTTAAATATTTCTTTTTATAGTCATTGGACATTTAAAATAAATACTTTATTTGCAGTCAACCAAACCATGGTTTTAAAAAGGTAGTTTATTGGTTGAAGAACTCAGTCAAATATGTATACACTAAACCAAAAAACGGAAAGTTTAAGTATATTAGTGATTAATTAAAGATATTACAATGTTGGATTGTTTTGTGCAAGTAAATAGAGTTTAGTAGTTTATTTCTTTGGTGAATAATAAAAAATATATGTATTACGACATTTCAAATTTTCGGAAGTTCAAAATTAAATCAATTTTATTTCTAGGAAAGTTTATTAAGTATTATGAATTTGGAACTTTAAAAACTAATTAATTGGAGTAATGATAACTCCGTACGAATGATTAAATTAGTTAATTATAAGAATTTTCCTGAAATATTTAAAGAATAGTACATGAACCAAAGATGGAACACAGAGAACCATGGCACACCCTTCAAGATCGAAATAATTTGTATGTATAAGATTCCTTTGAAATAAAATATGTAATCTGACGAATAAAGACAGGTGAAATTTCCTTTTATCTTGGTCACATCATTTTGCCTAATGCTCGCATTTTTATTCCCCTTTTAATACTCCTGTAACATCGCGAATAAATTCAAATGTTGGCGAACATATGTACACATGCACTTTTTCAAATCCATTGAAAATCTAAACAGAATTCTCGAAAATTAAATAAAATATTTATATTTTTAAACCAACTGAGATTCATTTTTACCATCAAATAAGTTGATGGTTTCATATATTTAAATTATATTCATAATAGATACATAATAATTTAGAATGTTAAATTATAAATGTAAATATTTTTATGAAATTAAACAAAGTGTGTGTGTGTGCGTGTGTGTGTGTGTGTGTTCTCGTATGATATATATATATATATAAATATGAATATATATACTAATTGTTATGAATAATATCTATACATGCAAACCAGACTGTAATGTTGTTTAATCATTTTATTAAATATAGTTATTAATTTTTACAATATTGACTATTCTGATATGGCATTTACAAAATGAGACAAAATTTAGAGATTCATTTTGTAACATTAATAAGAGCATTAATGTGTAAAATAAAATTAATTAGTAAAACAACAATTTTAATATCGTGCTTCTTGCATATATTTTCAAACAATATTTCGGTATGATAAGCTTTTGATCGAAAGGAATAAAACTGTCGACCCTGTCGTCAATAGTGCATGATTAAATGAGTATCATGTTCGGTTAGTTTTGTTGATATTGATTTCTATATCAACGCTTAATACTTAAAAGCTGAATATTGAATAAATGAAAATAGCATTTATAAAATCTATATGTATTCGATATTTTTCTAAATAACAATTTTTACTATTGCATCTATCGTTTATAAAAATTGTGTAAAAGATATGCTTTAGGAAAAAATGAATGTAATTTGTGATACAATAATTATTATTATTATGTAGTGAAATATAAGACTGCACAATATTTGAAAAGTTTTTTTGTTCGTAATACCAATGTCGGTATACGATTGTCCAATGTACTGCAAGTTTATAAAAATGTGTCTCTCAAAATTACGACCATGAAGATAGAATCTTAAGAGGATGTGTCAGTAAAATGAACAGAGGAGGTCGACTTTATCGTTCAGTTTGCTCATATGGCCCAGTAGATAGAGGGATTTTTCCTTAAAGTTTAAAGTTAAAGAAATCAAATTCTGGCGTTCGAAGTTCCAAATCAGTCTTGTAGATAAATATCTGCGAAAGATGACATCGGAGAAAATTGAAGCCTACGCCAATGATAAGCTCTTAAAATATTATTTTTTAGTGGTTGTCAGAGAAATGCAATCCAACCAGCAAGAGAACATGGGCTCAATAACAGAAGCGATTATTTCAATGGCTGAAGGAATATCGCAGCTCAAGAGGTTAACATTTTTCGATCAGTGATGATTGTAACTGGATGTATTAAATAGGAACTATATTGACGACTTTGCACAAAGCAATAGTAGTACAAACTATTAATAATTATAGTAATATTGGCTTGTTCGATAAATTTCAGGCTATTTTATTTTAAAATGAGATCATTTAAAAAAATGATATACATATAGAACAGCTGACTGGTTAGTTAATAAATTTCTCATCATTATTGTCTTTGAAATTTTTTAAGTAATTTCTATCAGCTGCGATGCTTTGTTTACGATGATCAGGTAATAAATGTATTCCTCACAAAAATATACTTTTGAATTTTCGGTAAACCAATTTTCGATGCAATGTTCACCTCATTTTTGCTAGCATAATTGCGCTGCTTCAAATCGAATTTCAAAGGGCTGCAAAGATTATAAGTTGTTGAGTGCTATAGGGGCCAAGTATGGTGTATATGGTGGACGTGGTAAAATAGTGAAGCTCAATTCAGTCAATGTGTTTGTTCTTATATGTGCGATATTGTGGATGGGCATTGTCATGACGGAAATTAAAATTGTTGTTCCTGTTCCTGTTTTTCCAGTAATGCGTTTTTAAATTCATCTAATGCAACACAGTAAAGTTCAGCATTAATCGAGGCGATGTTTTGTAAAACAGTGACACCTTTTACACCCCAGAGCACAATAGCTTCCTCAAGATAAATAATGTGTCTGAGCGGCTTTCGGGTTAGGCGATACGAGATAAATATCATCCGAAAATGCCAGTCCAAGGAGGAAGAAAGATTGATTCGTAAGCTGTGACATTTGCGCACCACATATGAGTCTGAATGATCTAATAATCTTCAAGGAACGCCTCGCCAGCGAATAGGGAAGCGCTTTGAGGTGATGCTTAAAAATGGTATATCTATTGCAAAAATATAAAAATATCTAAAAACACGGAGAAATATTTTAGTAGTCCTGCTCTATTGTTCGACCTAATAGTTGTCCGAGAGTGTTTTCTTGCTTATCGGAAATGGAAAAAAATATTTTTTCTGGAAAATTATAGATTGACAAACTGATAAACAAAGCCTTCCTTGCGACTGAATTGAATGCGTTGTTGAAGTTAACGAATACGATGGAAGCCGAGATTGACATGTGCATCATTAATTACTAAACGCAATGATGCAAATCATTCTATGATAGAAATCTGCTTGAAGCGGAAGAATGAGTTCATCGATTGTAGAAAGAATGTGATGTATTGTTGTAGTCCAAGATTGTTGTCGAACAGAACTACAGTAGTATATACATTAATGTGTCGAGGAACCGTTCTTAGAAATAGAAACATTCTCTGATTGTCTCCAGATAACTGAACTTTAAAGTAAAATTTCGAAATCAACTCGGGCATTTTTATCACAGGGATGGGGGTCATATCTTGTCCTGCTTCATGTAGTTTTTGAGCTATCTAAACTTAGTTTTCTGTGAAAGACAACGCATTAACCAATACAGAATTGGTAGATAAAAAATTGCAATATTTAAGGGTATAAAAATGTATAGATAGAATAACTAAAAAGCCGTGAGACTATAAAGCTATTGTCCCCACAGATATGGACGACCATGATAAAGTTAATTAATTTGTGCTCGCGGTGTGTCTATTGATTACAAGTATTAAGTAATTATCTGTTGAGTAAAATGTCTGTTGGTAAAGCAAAGTCTAATTAAATTGTGATCTTTTTGGAATGGTCAATTCTTATGTTTGAATTTGATTAATAAGTTTGAATCTTGGATAATAAAGAAGTTGGGAATAAACATATCAGAAAGCAAAGGGTCAAGCGTTGAAACGGACTGTGGCGAATGATAAAGTGATTTTTAGTATTCTTGAGGTAAACCCAGCGGCCGCAGTAATTGTCTGAATTTTTAAGTGAACCCAGCTGCGGGGTGCAGACAAGTTGGAGCAGTGAAATCGTGTGTCTTTCGTACGTATAGCAGTGGTCATAAAATTATTAATCAAATATTGAGGTTAATCACACAAATTAAATCGTATCAGATAGCTAACGAGTAGTAGGGATGGGGTACCACGAACTCAGTCACGTGACAAGGGGAGGGAGGGAGGGGGGAAGGGGGGCCTCACCAATCACGATCGAGTACGACCAGCCAATGACAGAACAGGAAGAGTATAAAATGAATACGCACACCTGTTTTAGTCATTCTACTTTGCTTCGCACTCGCGTACGGTCGTATACTCGTTTCTCCTCACCATGCAATACATCATTGCATGGTGAGGAGAGACGAGTATACGAC
>JAYRBW010129390.1:0-16178 GCA_036023295.1 Invenusta paracnida
GCTGTAGATTTAGCAAGATCGCTTACAACACCACCATCTCCAACATCTGGAATCCAACCACTAATTTCATTGTAATCGTTTGCATATAGAACATTTTTCAACATAGTGTCAAATACTCCTGGATCTGAGATATTCTCGATTTGATTACTTCTCACTCTCAGTGTCATTGTTCTAAATAGACGTGGAAATAAATTATGCTCAAGAGTAATTGTGTTTGCTGGCAATGCATTACCGGCTTCGTTACTAATTTGAAATTAACATCTAATAAAAGCATCTGTCAGAAGAAGAAAAAAAGCAGTGTTATTTATTTCAAATGTTATCACTCCACCTTCTTTATTGAGATTTTGAGCAGATGCAGTTGTTGGAGCTACAATAATATTATCTTGATTTTTACGATTGTAATAATATTCTATTGGCTCATAAAGTTTAAAGATTGATTCGTCTATGTTTTCAGCCATCTTTTTTAAGAAAAGATTTATATTTTCTTGAAGCCACTTCCTATTCCCATGAGTTTTTCTTTAACTGCAGGTGATATTTCTTGTTGCTTCTTATTCTATTGCTGGTGAATAAGTTGCAGCTCTTTTAACTCATATGTTTTCTTCACTGTATCTGCAATGTTTCTTGCTGCTTCAGCAACCCCACTAACCCCTTTTGCAACAGATGAAATTATATTTCCGTTTTTAGATACAAAATTAGAAATTGAGGAAATAACTTCACCCAATCCTTTTCCTTGTTTTTCCTTAAATTTCTTTCTCTCATGAGATAAAACTGCTGGCATTCTATTTTTAAAGGAAAAAATGATAGATTTAAAATATCTTTTCTGTAACTCATAGTTCTTGTATCATTTGTTTATCTGCTTTGTGTCGAGTTTCTAAATTAAGATTATCTCTATATAAAATGTCATGTTTATATGCGGCTGCGTCTACACGGTTAATGGGTTTGGCTGATCATTTTTATCTAAACGGAGATCTAACCTAGTATTTGCACCTGTATAATTATGGCCAGGTAAATGTTTTTCTGGTGGGTATTTTGCCCATATAAAACGTGGTAAATTAGCTAAAGATTTTTGAATATCGGCTACTTGATGAGATCTATGAATTTGTGCTACGTGCATCCTTTTTTTTTAAATATGGCGATCGTATATTTGTAAATATAATAATAGTAAAAACATATTTCACATGGCGAAGTGGAGGCACTCCCTTCCTACTACTATATATACATATATGAAATTAATTCATAAAGTGTTAAAATCATTCATTAAACTGTCTCTTTTTTCTCTTCTTAATTTCTCCATTGGTATATTCTTTTCCAAGAAAGGTTCTTCTCCTTCGAATGAAAAATATTGATATTTAATAATATTTTCATGTTGTGATGTTATATAAAATCCTATAGAATTTTGTATTTGTTGATGTTCTATATTTGTATAGATGTATGAGATTCTTAGCCATTTATCTTCTTATGAAATGCTGCAAAATCAGCATAAAATATAACAAATGGAATTTTTGATTTAAAATGATGTTTTACAAATTTTCAAATAGTATCATCTTTTGGTGTATGTATTGGAGGTTTTCCATATTTTTCTTTTTGTTCAGTTACTTTAGTTTCTAAAGATTTTGGCATATTTATTTTTACTTTTTTTTGTTCTAGACATATTAGTTTATGATTTTCTAATGCTTGTTTAGATGACTTAGAACCCAAACAATTTCTACATAAAAAATTATGGTTATTTCCTTTTCTTGATATTAAAGGAGTAATTAAACAATAATGAGAATTTCTTGATTCTTCATCAGTTATATATAATAAATCTTAATATTTTACATTCTCTATTTCATTAAATTTAGACATTTTTATTGGTTCCACTTTTATAAATATTAGTTGTAAAAATCTTCATTTAATCTAATTCTATTTTCTTGAATATCTCTTATTTTAATTGGAAAATCTATTTCATTAACTGTCTCTTTGAAGAATTGATTATTACTATTAATTAATTTAATATAACTATTTACTTCGTTTTTTTACGATGAATATTTTTATAACTTTACATAATTTGTTAATCTTAAAAAACAAGCAAATGAATATGAAAAACAAAAATTATCTTTTTTTTTATATTATTTATATATTTTATATTAAAATTAAGTTTAATAAAAGAACTACCATTCAAATCAACAATTAAAATTATTAATACAAATGTACTTACATTATTTTTATAATTAAATCTACTCCATCTCCCTTCAAATTCTTCTATTAAATTAATCATTTGATCTAATATATTATTTTTTAGTTCATCATCAAAATCATTCATTGTGTTAATAGTAATTGGTTTTTTTAATTGTAAGTAAATTATTTGAAATTCATTATCATGTGAGGTGTAGAATTCTATGACTTGTTTTATTATTATTTTAAATCTATTATTAGGAGGATAATCTAATTCATTTAAACGATTGTATAGTTCCTCAACATGTTCATTTATATAATTTGTAGCATAATTAAATCTATATTCAACTGCGGTGTTGTTTTACTTTTAAGATAATTTAATTCATGAAATATAATTAAATTAATAAATAGATATAAAGTGTTAAATACAGAGTGATACAATTAATAGATTTCCACGTCGTGGAAAAAAGATGTTAGTATAAATAGTTTTCCACACCGTGGAAAAAGGTGAATTGTAATATAATTCAATAATAAATAGATATATCGTGTTAAATATAGAGTGATAGTATTAATAGATTACCACGGCATGGGAAAAAAAGAGTCAAATAACAAAAATATATTTTGAGCTGCTATTAAAATATTTTCATGGTGTGGCAGACAGTAGAGTCGCGGTTACTCCAGATAACGGGTTGCGGACTGAAGATAAAACCGAATTTAACCAATCTCCTTCAGCACCTTAATGGTTTTAAAGTTTGTTTTAAAAAAACGAAGGGGTAGTGAAAGGCGGCAAATGTTTGGAAACTCCGATGCAAGCGAATATAAGTTTAGTGCAAAATAAATATCCGATTGCGAAATAGACACATTGTTAATTTTCAAATGGTGATAAACTATTTTAACATTCACGTTGAATAGATTTTTTTAAATAAAAAATGTGTACCAAGATGAAGTTTGTTCATCACAAGGTTTGTGTGAAAGATTTTTTCCCTTAAGAGTAGATCAATGATAGAACGGAGTTCTCCCTTGTTGGTTCCGGACAGTTCGTTGTGTCAACTAACTTCTCGCGGTCGCGAAGTTTTTCAATCGTCTCTCGCACGACATCTTTCCTCTTCTTCCTGTTCGCCTTCGTTACTTCTGACTGTTTTTGTTGGGCAGCATCCATTTCCTTCGCGATGAATTTTGGGTAGAAGACGGATGGGTGGGAAATTACGACGTTATTAATATATAATTTATACTCCTCACGGGCGGCTTCTGTGATAAATTTGTTTCCTATGTCCAGCAACAACTTCTACAAATCCTCGGCCGTTTGTATTCTCCTATTCTGGGATGTTGTTCGTTTTATAGTGGAAGACGACATCTTTATATTAAGTTAAGGAAAAGAAACACAACCGCCAGTTAGAAGACAATTTAGAAGAGTGAAAATCCAAGTAACAAATTCATAACTTCACAAATAGTAGGTATATTATCTCTGGAGAGTTTGAAAACACCACTTTGTTGTGTGAGAGAGAATGACATTACTGTGTTCCCTTTGTACATAAAGTATGAAAACAAGAATAACAAATTGAGTAACCAATGGTTACTATTGACGAAAAAATGTTTAAATCGATAATATCTTGTTCATTAGTACACTAGTATTACACGTTGTTGCCGCTGTAGGTTACCAAGGAAATATAGGATATTTCGTCTGTCTTATTCTGCAGCTTATTAAGTATAGAACTTGCCTAATATAGGGAACAATGACGAAATCTGGTACATTTGAAGGGGGTGTATGCTGTCACATATCCCGCAACTTCCGCCGGAGTGGGGGTGTGGGGAGTAGTAGTTATTTATTACAAGGATTGCTTTATGCTCTCGGATATCCCGCAACTTCAGCCGAGGTGGGGGTGTGTGGCGGAAGTTGCGGAATATCCGAGTGCATATATACTACTATTGACATTACAAAAATTTGCACATAATATTACACAGATATCAATCATACATATATGTATATATGGTAAGGTAAGATAATTTATACAATGAGTAATGAACACCAAAGACACAAGATTAAAAGCTAATCAGTTTCCGTGTCATAGTCTGAACTTAATACAGCTGGTCTTGTTATAGGAATTACTTTGATTTTGCTGTTCTGGAAAACTCGAGTCATTGATCGTTCAACATTTCTCGAATAATAGCGGGGAACGTAGCCATGCACAATTCTGTATTGAAATAAACAATAGAAAAACTGGTAAAATTTACAGTTATAATGGCTAATTGAGCAATTTTTTACATTCTAAATAATTAACGGCAAAAGGAGTCAATTTTGTAAATCAGACAAATACAAGAGTAAATATATATCTACTCCATACCCCTCATGTATAAATGTTTATTGCGTGTATATAAAATACTGTTATAATTATTTTTAGAGGGAAATTTATCTTACATTTTCAACTCTCTAAAATATATAATCCGATTTATAATGCCTATAAATGTATTCTTAGCTCATAAAGGTTCCTTTTTATAGACTTTGTCCTGCTTTGCCTTGGGTTGACCAATTTACGGGATTTTAAAGTTTAAACTAAATTTACTAACCTATGTTTTATGCTTAAGTGCGAAGGAATAAAATAGGCTGTGTACCAAGACCCTATACTTCGTTACTTTAATAAACATCTACTAAACTTACTTTTAATCATCTTGTCCAATTTTTCTGGTAGTTGTGTCTTCCCGTACCCCCTGGTTCTATTCACCTTTGTTAACAAATCTGGAGAAAGCAGCTTCTTTAGAATGCGGCGAATGCAATCGCAATGGTTGGCACCGCCCTCTCGTTTTATCCATATTTCCTGATAACGAAAACATGCAAACCAATTAAATTACTAGTGCCCCAGCCTCAAATCTCGCACGTCCTCAGTCATGGAAAGTAATTTTAGACTACAATTAAATTATAAAGCACGAATAAAAGTGAGGGGGGATATCTGCCCCCCCCCTTCAGTCAAAATTCACGCTACGGCACAAATTATATGGTTATAAAATAACAATGGAAGAATAAATTTAATGCATTTCAAACAGGGTACAATAGAATGTATAAAGTCAAAGTATATTTATTAAATGTAGTTAAGCACCATTATTATAATTTAAAATATATAAAACATAAAATAAATCCAAAATAGCACCAAATAATTGAGAGTCTGGTAAAAAAATATGCATAATATTTCACCAATGCAGATTTGTAAATATCTAGATGTCTTATTATGAATAGTTTAATGGCCACGCTGCCTATGCATGGCGGTCTCTACCTTTATAATATAAAATATTGGGTTACTGGGATGTTAATACGGTCAGCTTACACTGTAAGTACGAATAGCAACGTTCATGCTATTAGTATGTAATAATCAGCCTATTGATTGTCATTTATACTAAGTTAAAACCAAACCACGTATAATAGTTAAAGCATTAAACATATACTTACATGATTATCGAATGAATCCGTGTCTAGATCCTCAACTTTTGAGTACACCGGAAAATGTACATTTATGGCCTGTGCGTCACCTGGAGTTGTACGAGACCTGGCTTCCAACCGTCCAACTCGTTCATTCAACTGCGCCACCTCACAGTGCATGCCAGATAATTCAGTCATCATCCCTTCAATCAAGAATATAGTGCCTTAAAATAAGCAACGTCCACTAATTAATAAAGATAAAAACCATAATAAAGTAATTGTGGCGAAAATAAATTAAAATAGAACATTTAAATGATTGAACTGTGTGTACGAAAAACGCTCTTTCATAAACATTTAATATTGTGTATTAATAATAAAAGATTAAAATTACGAAATAGTTGGATATGAGAAGATTAGCATATATAATTTGCATATGTCAACTTTGATTTCTAAGGTTGAGGGTTACATACATATATAAATTATATGCATATTTTACAGATTTGAATACATATAATAACTCTCGCATATACAGATCGCAATTTTCTTTTCTCAGCCTATTGAAGGTTCTAACATGTGGCATTAAAAAATATATAAATCATTGAGATTACACAATAAAATACATACATGACATAAACTTACTGTGATTTGATAAAGGATCTAAACCAACAGAACCTACTAATTCAATCATCGTATTGTATGTGTTTAGCAAAGACTGGTTTGAAGTTAAGAATGGTTGCAAATGGGCTAGGTGGGATTTGGCGAGCAGATTGTGTGGAATGTACACGTTGAGATTGGGTGCTTGTATTGTGTGTTTGGGTGTTTGAATTAGGTGCTTGTAAGGGTATGGTAGAGTGGAAACGTTGGGATGAGTGGAATATTGGTTTAGAGAAAAAGGGCTGGATGCAATATGACGAACAGGAGTTAAGACCGATTGAGGTTGGCATCTTTGTGGAAATTCTCCTAATTCTGAAAGCTAAAACACATAAGAAAAATTGCTATACATACTTGGGTTAAACTATTAAGTTACCCTGATTGAGATAAAACTAGCAAAAAAGACAAATACATTCTTTTAATTTACAGCGCACTTACATAGGATAAATAAATATATTTCTGAAAGATGCTATCAGTATTATAATGATTTACGAATTAGTAAAACAAATGATATAATGATAGTATAAAGTCTATATAATTCTGGTAGCTAAAACATAGATCAGCAATTTATTATATGTACATAACTTGGATGAAACTATTTTTGAACAAATCTGATATTCTAATATTATTGTGAATGAGATAAAATAAATAATAACATAAATACAGTGTGTTTAAATATATTATGCATATAAGCAGAGACAAGAAAAGTAAAAAGTATATTTTTATGTATGTATAAGCAAATTAAAAAATGAATGATAAATATTAAGTCTATAAAATAATTGTAACAACCAACTTGGTCATTCTCATCGCAAACTTGAATATGCTTCTGAAATATATAAAATGGTAATACAATTCAAATGAAAACAAAAAATTCAGCAATAGAATAGTAATATATTATCTTCTTTCTTTGTGATATTTCATTTAATTCTGGTAGCTAAAATATAGATAAGACATTTACGATACAAAACTTGAAAGAAACCATTATTGGACAAATCTGATATTCTAATATTACTGTGAATAATTACTGTTAACTAATAATAAGATAAATACATTGTGTTTAAATATATTATGCATAAGCACAGACAAGAAAAGTAAAAGTAGATTTTTATGTATAAGCAAATTTAAAAAATTAATTATAAATATTAAGTCTATAAAATAATTGTAAAAACAAACTTGGTCATTCTCATCGCAAACTTGAATATACTTCTAAAATATATAAAATGGCAATACAATTAAAATAAATACAAAAAATAAAGCAATACAATAGTATTATATTACCTTCTTTCTTTGTGGTATTTCATCAAATTCTGGTAGCTGAAACATGGATAAGATATTTACTATACAAAACTTAGATGAAACCATTATTGAACAAATCTAATATTCTAATATTACTAATAATAAGATAAATACAGTGTGTTTAAATATATTATTAATGTATAAGCAGAAACAAGAAATGTGAAAAGTTGATTTCGGTGTAGCTAAAACATATATAAGACATTTACCTGACTTTAATAATATAAAAATAGCTCTAAATTGTTTAAGTGTAACCTGGTGCATAATCACTTTTGAAAGTATAAATTGCTATAAAAACATAATTGTCAACAATAATAAACTTTAACAAAAAGGAATACCATCACATATAAACAACTAAAATATGCAATATGTTAGCCAGGAATATTGCCAAAATGTTTATGTTATAAAATGGATACAGTACCTCTGAATCAATATCTTCATTTGCAGTAAACCCTGTTTTTTTGGGGAATACGTAATTGCTCAAAAGCAGATGCCTCTTGAAGAAACGATGGTACCTGTATATTGTTTTGTTTCTCATTTAAATATTTTAGTTTAACCAACGTCTTTAAACGATCCACGAATGTGGGTTTGTTGGTAGCTAAAATATAATGAGTAGAAATAATATTTATCAACATGTTTCATTTCGTATAGTAATTAATCAAATATTATCGACTCACATTTCTCCAATGTAATTGCTTCATACTCCTTATCATCAGAAATGATTGTAACTTTTGTACCTGAAGCATAGTTTCAATTATAAAATATATCAGTAAATAGTATAAATTGTGAATGTGTTCATACAAAAAATAACTAAAATGGACTACAGCATATACAATTATTACATGAACTAAGCCTATTGTAAAATTTAATAAGTACAATTGTTACATTGATTGCAATAAAAATAATTGAGAAACTAAAGAATAGTTCATTATTTGCAAATTGCATTTACAGATTTATAGTAAGAATACAAAAAAGTTTAAATCACATAGCAACATAAGCTGAAATATACCTGGTAAAATGTCATCATCATTATTGTAGTTGATAATAGCATCAATATCAATCACTGAAAGTTGCTTTTGCGAATTGTTATATTGTATTAAATAGTAGAACATCATTAACAGTCAACTGAAAATATTTAAAAATAGATAACATCAATATACAGACATGACACAATTAATTCAATTATATATTTTAGAAAACAATAAAAATCTAGAAGTCTACATTTAAACATTGATAATCAAGTAAAACATAAGATTTTAAAATATATCATGACTTATAGGGTACCCACATCTATAATACAGAAAATTATTGCAAATAATCTAAATTATTTATAAGTAATAAAACAGCTATAATCCTACCAATCTTGTGTATAATTATGTGTATAATACTTTTGTATACATAGATATTTGATCTATGGTATATACTGATTTTGCCAAACATGAAGAAATTGTGTCGGATTTTAGCATCAAAATTTCGATTTGTGTCAGAATCTCTGTTTTTGGATCATATCCTGTGCAATATAGTATTTTACATTATCTGGTTTTTATGCCACTTTATTTAAAATTGTGAGCACCATAGAATAAAGAAAACAAAAGAATTAAGACTAATTAAAGGGTATATATTAAAATCCAATAGTATGAGTACAATGAAACATATACAGAATTCCATTGAGTAAATATGACAATTGCAGTGAAAAAATGTACTGATATGTAATCCAGTAAATATGTATAGTACAATAGCAAAGTTTACATAGCAAAACTCGTTGCAAAAAAGTTTTACTTGTTAAAATGACAAAATGTGTTAAAACCAATAACCAGTTAACTCATTTGATATATAAAGGAAAATAATATAAGTTTCACCCTGGCAAAATGCGATACACTTATTGATTGGTGTTACATCATTTATATAAGTACTGCTTATGTTATATTTTCCAATACCAAGTACACTAGAGGGATGTTGGTAGTTGCACAAATCTGAAGAAAAAGTTAAAACATAACCGGATATGGTTTGAGAATGTTTCTCATCAGTATTAACAGAAGTGATAATGAATGGAACAAGATTGCAATTGTATTTAATGATTGCAAAATTATTTGGATAACAATGAGAATAAAATAAAAGAAACTGTGTGTCATTTTTACATGAATGGCGTAAGTAATCTGCAGCATTTATTGATTGAGATAGAACAAAAGAGCTAGACTTCACGTTTTTTTAATTGTTGCAAATAATTTTTAAAAATAAAAGCTGAAAAATTATCTAGTGGTCCAAGTAGTCTAACAAATTGTGGAAGATGTAATAAAGAATATGAATTTGAAGTATTAACTGAAACACCATATAATCAACCAATTTGATAGCAAAATCGCTTAATACATTTTTCAGCATATTGATCTAATGTATTGTAATGTTGACTACAATAAACAGAAATTGAAAAATAAAGTAATAAAAAATGTTCAAAAAATTGTTTAGGTAAAGTCTTTGAGAAAAAACCACCCTGTGTATAATAGAATGGAACGGTATTCAGTTGCTTTAAAATATGAATTTTGAGAAAAAGGTCGAACACTTCTCTGAAACTCTCTTGGAAGACAATTTCTATGCTGTAAGACTGTTTGATCAAGTTGCTGTTTTAAGGAGGAAGAAAGTCTATATTCATGCAAGCCGTGAGAAGTTGTGAAAACAGATTGAATGAGTCGTTTTACCACACCTAAGCACACTGAGTGCATGTACTCAGAAGGAAAGCACTGGGTTATTTAAGATACATTAGTTAATGGTGATAAAAAAAGTTGATTGTTTTCTTCTTCATTTTCTGATACAACTCATCTTGACGTAATTTAAAATCAGGTATATATGGGAAAACAAACTTTTTATGTACTGGGCTGTAAAAACCATGAATTCGACAATACAAACAAGAATTATACCCAGAATGACCTTTAGTGCATGTTAAAAAGTTCCGAGCAGGTAGATCAGCTACATAGGACTGAAATGAAACTAATTATTTATGAAAAAGTTTAATGTAATCATTAAAATCAGGCTTTCTAACCCCAGAAACATGGCTATATAGAGGGGTCTAGACAAATTAAATCTTTAACCAGAAGCAAAATAGGCCACAAACAAACAGGAGAACTCTTGAATAAAGGAAGTCCATCAACATTTATTTTAACTGATATGGTGTTATAAATGCCTTTAAAATTAAATAAGTTTATGAACAATACAATATTTTAAATTTTCTTTGATTGAAAAGTACGAAGAGTTACCCCCAAAAGAAATCACAGAAGACATTACAGATATTTTTAGAGGAGATTGGTTTTTTCAAGTTATAAACAGATGATGGCACATCAATCCCCTCTTCTCTCAAAACTGTTAGAAGATAGTCCATGGCATTGTGGCTAATTAAAAAAACCATCATAAAATACAACACCTTTTTGACAGAGTTGACTTCTTTTCTTCAGTTGTTTCTAAAATGAAAATTGTAATAATGAAAATTATATTGTTTTGCATGATATAGTTAACCCAATAGTAGTTTATTTTCTTTAATAACCATGTATACCAAATGACATTGACATTATAAATAATAATCAATTGTTAGATTAAACCTTGGTTATTCCAGGGTTAAGTGTTAATATATATTTATTAAACATGGAGACTTCCCATTGTGTTGACCATATTTCACACAATTAGTTCAACTACTCGTACAAATTTATACAAAAATGTTTATTTTGTATTAATGCAAAAACAATTGTTTTTATTCCATAACATAAAACATTTTTAACTTTCAATATAAAAAATGAATTACTTACCATTATGATGAAACGCATTCTGGCAAATCTTATTTATTGCAAATAAGTAACTAAGATTTTGCATGAAATTATTCAAATCATCAATAATTGTGGTCATTTCTGTAAAAATAGAAAAATACGCCAAGTTTAATTTGACATACTACATACATAATTTGTCACCCTACTTAATTTTATACGTAACTATACATTTTTTAGATAAATTTATGCTTTAAACGTATATGAAGAAGTTAATATATACTGCTTTTCTATTTTACTTTACTTAAATTACATTGATTTTCCAATATATTATATTGTACATATCTGCAATATTTAAACATTTTTGACAATATAAAACATATTATTTTCAGATCTTTATCGGGATATATTATGTTTATAATCTGTTTACTTTATAGTATCTGTTTGCTCGATATAAATTGATAGATTATAACCCACTGTACAGAAAATTAGAATACTCTTTAAGAATTCTTATAAAGAAATTTCAAAGTCTTGCAGACTTTCAAAGAAAATTTTAAGTAAATTTCAATTTTTATTAATTTTCTTACAATTAGTACAAATTTACTTAGTCAATTTTAATTTTAATTAATTTTCTTATAATTACATTTGTAAAAAACGAATCAAATTATTCAAAATCACTAATATATATATGCCAACTTAACAGCTTCATAGTCATTAACTTAACAGTCTCTCATTAATTACTTTTATAGACCTTTAAAGCCTCTATATTCAGATTAATTATAAACTGTAAAATAATAACGCATAAGAGTCATAGTAGGTAAGCTGAGTTTATCAAAATATGTAAATTTTATCAAAATACTTCCATCTATTGAGATTCAGCGCACACTACTACGCTCAGCTTAGATTTAGCTTATTAACGAAAATGGCAAATGAGAAAAATAAATCATTTCTATATAACGAAAAAAATAACTTTGATAATACAAATCTTACAATTCTTTGATTACAGAATAGCTGCAGAATTATTAAAAAAATAAATATGAAACAGTTATCTATTTAATCCTTAGATGGCACCAAGGAGATCATGATAGTTTGTTAAAGACAGTAATTATCAACATAAGATTTTGCATAGCACCCATTGACAGTCTGGTATATAAAATTTGTCTATAAACTGTTATGAAACAAACATTTTGATAGAGTTGTGATTTTTAATAATAAATAAACTACATAGGTTTGTAGTTTTCATGGAAATGTGTACCATTTTGAAAGAAAAATTAAAGGTATTAAAGTAAATTAGGAAACATACTTTTAAACCATGCCACTTTGTGCAATAAGTTCTCCGGGTATGCAGGCCTTCCATTGTTTATTCGTTTCGTCGGAGAAATTAGATATTTTGTTATCTCTCTTCCCAGTAGCTTTTCAGCAAGAGTTAAACCTAGAAGACTAGGTCGATAGGCTACTGCAGCTGTCAGGTTTTCGCATTAAAGAACTGAAAAAATGAACATCATAGTCAGTAACACAAACATCTTACAATAGAATTATAGTGTTAAAATTTGGCATACTGTTAAACCAACATGTTTTAGAGCTGATTCCATCCAATAAAATAATTAAAAATGATTTTTTTAAATTGCATTTACAATAAACAATCTGTCAACGTGAAAATTTGGTTTATTCATTGTTTTAAAGATTTATTTAAATTAATTTAAACATTATGTAGAACTATATATATATATATATATATTAGTGCATTCGGTTATTGTTTAACGTGAATTCATTTTACATTGTAAATTCGTTTAATTGCACATTAAGGTTATATTTTGTTGATTGAAAATAAGACTGAAATTAATATAGGGGATCATATATTCAAAATCAAGTGATTTTATTTTATTACAAAAATAAAAATAAGGCACAGTAGTTGGTTCTAGGAATAACCGTAAATGAACAGAGAAAATTTATAATTAAGCTAACAACCCACAATTATCACCATACTAGCTGCAGGTGGCAAACATTGAAATGGAACAAACTATTAGGTATTTTGTATGACTCGACCGGGAGTCCAACTCATGATAATATATTTATACTCAGTAGCGATCAATTTACCACTAACCCACTGTTGCTTATAATATTACATATAAAAATTACGAAATAAAATAATAACTTACAACTTCTTCAAGTTCATTTGCATCATTGTTGATGGTTAGAGGCTATTCTTTCTTCAGCTATATAATAAAAATTTAAGATTGATAGTTTTAAAATTGCCAAAAACAAATATTATCATATATATATGAGTTCATTGATCCATTTATGCAAATCATTGAATATACACAATTAAATCTTTTTGCGTAATGTTATTATAATGTGGAATTAGCAATTAAAATAAACTCTCAGTAAAAAGTGTGTAGCGGCCAAAATTTAGCACTTCAAGATATTAATATTTACCTTTTATGGAGATAAATAACACTTGACAATAAATTATGCGATAGATCTAATTATATCATAATAATAGGAAATATAATACAGTCATTATAACATAGGTACTAAAAATAATTGTTACTCTGAAGAATCACCATCTTCAATAAAGAAACGCCTTTTTGCTGGGGGAGTCCCTCGACCCGGTGACTGAGAGCATGGTTTATTTATTTTGAGTGTGTTTTGCTTATTTTGTGACCTTCTCGCTTTGCCCCCAGCGCGATCCTTGGCAAATTTTAAACCCTTGATGGTCTCCTCCTCTATTGTTCGATCCGAAGGGATTTGCTCGGAGTACAAATGTCAAATCACATCTATATAAATGCATAATATTAAAAATCCAAAAAAATATTGATATATGCTAATATGTTTATAACCCAAAAAAATCTTTCTTTTTTATTTATTTCGCCGCAAATCTATATATTTATATAATTTCGAAAAACTAGATTTATTATTTGAAATTCAGAATTTTAACAGGAATACAACTTATTTTTAAAATTTTAAAGATTAGCTACATAAATTATAGAATATACAGATTATATAAAATATGTTCAAAATAGTATTGAACATAATTAAATTAGCATATATTATTATGTTTAATGATCGCTTTGAAACATTGCATATATATATAGGAAGATAATACATTTAAAAATAGGACTCTATATTTACAAGTGTTTTTAGTAAGGGGTCATCCATATATTATATCAAGACAAAACGACAGCGTCGCAAAATGGAAGCCAAGAAACAAGCTTTTCAAAAGCAAAAATTTAATTAATTAATAGTGATGATATATATGTATTATACAGCCATTAAAGAAATTGATATCATAAAGGCGCCAAGAATTAATTCTTACTATCCTTGCTATTAAAATATACATATATCGATTAAAATGTAACATAATATATACTACATAATAGGGGAAACCGGGGCAAAGCGGACTACTTAACGTTTCAGTGATAAAAGTTTACACATAAGAATTTCAATATCCTTCAACTATTTGCATTTAAATAGTCTAGTGTTTAGAGTTGTTGTTTCTAATCATTCCAATCGCGTAAATAAAATAGATAAATAAAAAAATAAAATTTACTCTGCATAGTATATTTTATTTTATTTTTAAATGGCGCGGAAAAGTGGACCACTGGGATTCATTTTGGCACCAAATAAAATTTCGTAAGTAATTATACGAAAACTGCATACAAAAATTACAGAATACTATTAGGTATTGATAATCAATGTTCGTAAAATGCAAATAGGTAAACTTATTAACAAATACCTACACATAAATATACGGAAAGTTCAAAGTTCGGAAAGATATCATTTGTCAATGCAGTGGAGACATGTATCAACCCCAAAACAGTTTTCGCACGCCCACCCGCCACACACCACGCATTGCAACCAGTCTTCACGGGCCTGCGACCAGTCACTTTGACACACAACGCATATATTATTAGCGCATGATTTCTCTCTGAGACGAGCCTCCTTCGAGGTGCATGGTTGATTGGGATCTAATGGATATAAAAACATAGCAAAAACCTAATTCATACATAGATCATGTGCACATAGAAAGTTATTTAAGATGAGTTTGGAAATCTTATAGCACTGATCTTCTTAGGAGCCTTGGTGACTAGACAGCAACAAGTATCGAACATTTCATCAATTTTTACCTAGCTTAAATTTAAATAGTAAAATATCCTACTCACCAAACACCTGGTAATTCGGAAAAGATTTCTCTCTGAGACGAGCCTCCCTCGATGTGCATGGTTGATTGGGATCTAATAGATATAAAAACATAGCAAAAACCTCATTCATACATAGATCATGTACACATAGAAAGTTAATTAAGATGAGTTTGGAAATCTTATACCTACTCACCAAACTCCTGGTAATTCGGAAAAGATACACAAATCTTTGTCTTTGGCTGATTAGTGCTGGTAGTCTTATTGCCTTGCAATGGAGTTTTCTTTGAAAGGGGAATTTTCTTTTTGCTCATATTTGAAAGCGACTCTTCCAATTGCGTTTTGCAAGGCGAAGAGGTTAACACAACAGACGTTCTCTTCGGTACATTAGAAATACGGCGAGTTATTTTGCGGGCTTTTGGTATTGGTATTATGTCTTTTGGAGATACCGGATATACAGTTCTATCACCAGTCGCCGCTGTTGCCACGTCACCAGTCGCCGATGTTGCCTCATCACCAGTCGCCGCTGTTGCCACATCAACAGTCGCTTCTTGCTGTGGTGTAAGGTCCACTATCTCTATGTGTGTTACCTCAGCAGCTTGAAAATCAGAATCAAGAAATACGTGGCGATTACACGGAATGATTCCCGTTTTCTGAAACCCGTTAACCCTTTAAGTGCTGAAGACGGACATGTTCGTCATAAAGTTACTGTATTACATGCTGTTTATTTTGTTAATATATGCGGATGACGAACATATTCGTCCAAGATTTTATTACCAAATGTAT
>JAYRBW010129401.1:0-16178 GCA_036023295.1 Invenusta paracnida
CCCCCCTCCCACTCAGTAAGGTGCAGTAGTTCCAAAGTGCACCGCACTCAAAGTGCATCTGAGCACCACTCAGCACCCTCCCCAGCACGTAACGTGACACATTGTGATCGTGTGACACCTTCCTACTACTAAGAAAACAATCGTATATTATATGTATACAATATTTAATATGCACTGACGTGTTTGTTCTTAGATGTTTTACATTATTTGCCAAAAACGGCAAAAAATGTGTTTATAGCTCATATTATAAACTGAAATAAAAATGAATTATGTTAGCTCATAAAAATATATATTTGACTTGAGCTCACTATATACGTTAGTTTTCTATTGGTATATTTAATTCATCCAACCCCGCTCAGTATATATGTTTGGGATAATTATAAATGAAGTTCAGAGTATAATTCATTGGTTAAAATTGGTTAAACAAACAGTGGGAAATTATAATACACTTTTGTAATTTTGATCAGCGTTAAGAAGTATTACCGAAAGTCCATCCACAGTAATGAGGATAATATTATGCAACAAGAAATCGTAAATTACGTCGAGGAAAAAACTTTAGTTGAAATTCAGACCCGTCTTCTTCAAAGATCATCAAAATAACCACGTGTTTCCACACCATTGCCGACATACTCCGCATGGACAGCTCATTACACTAATAGTATTAGTTTTGATCCCAATCCAGTGGAATCTTCCCGACAACAAACTGTAACGGCGAGAGTTCATGGATGTTAACGAGCAAGAACATCTTCTATACATGGACGAGACAGGATTCAACGTATGGACGCATCGGACTAGAGGGCGAGCTTTACAAGGACAACCAGCTGTACGTACTATAACTGGCAACGCGGGAAAAACTTGACTGTGGCCCTGGTTGGGACTAGTGGATTCAAAGATTATCAACGGTGGAATGACTGAAATATTGCTCAAGAATATCTTGGCGAAGTGTTTGAATTACTTCTCGAGGAAAATATAACAATGTTGTTAAACAATGCATAATCTCACCATATGAGACTCAATCTCTCGGGTTTTATAATAATAGCTATGAGCTATTAAAAGCCTTCGGTGGCGCTACACGTTAAATTATTTCAAAATATTAAATAGTTTTTAAATGTTAGCTATTTAAAAAATGCCTGTTCTTGTGATATTGTGAGTAACCTACAAACAGTAGGTATATTGGAATATCACAAGAACTAATGAGCTAACAACCTATACTGCCGTAGGTTTAGATATATTGGTGCATCACCTTTTTTGTTAATTATTTTGAAAATTTATACTAAACAAAGAAAGTGTAATTAAGTAACGTAAGTGATTGTCAGATTTTAAAGTAGTATAACGCTAATCCATAAATGCGACGCTATAGTGTATTAAAATTACATACTGCAATAACAATATATTCTATATTTGCTTATATTAAGTTGATTTAAAATGTGTTAATAATATTCTACATAATAAAGTCTACACCATCCAATACCAAAGTTACTCAATATACTCCCACATTTATTGTTTAGGTAAGACAAAAGAACACTAATATATTATAAATAGCAGTAAACAGCATTAAAAAACTAAAAGTTTGTAATTACCAAATATAGTGTTATAAAATTAAAGTCCGTGGGCCATATTGCATTTATATATAGCTTTCTCGAAAATTAAAACAAATTATCTATATATCTATATATGTATATATTATATACATCTTTGATATTCATTAAAAAATCAAACACATATTTGAAATAGAAAACTGTAATGAAAGACTTGGATTAAAAGTAAAGACAGAATACCATATAGTATTGAATTATAACAATTATATAGATAATAAATAATACACTACTTATGTAAGTAGCACATAATATAAATATATAATATGACAATCAGATACGATGTGTATACAAACAAATATAAATATAAGTAACGATTAACATCGTTTCACGTTGTATTTATTTTATTCAAGAGTCTATCAAGCCAGTTCGAATAGCGTTTAGCCAAATTTCTGGGCCAACCAGTCAAATCATTTTCTAATCGGGATACAACTCTCTTCTCATCAACAAGGAAGGTATCGCGGACATTAAGAAAATTCATGAGCTCTGATATGAGAAAACGACTGAAAAGCAAGAAAATAGATATAAGGCAGCGAAGAGACAGCTATCAATACAAGAGAGTAAATATGTATAAGGAATTTGGACAAAGGTCGTTTAAACACAAAAGGGGAAAAAACGTTTAAATATTATTTTACAATCTTGAGTATTTTCTGTTATTTTAAACATTAACCAAAGATGGTAATCTCCAAGTTTCCAGCGTTAAATTATTTTCGCTTTTTTTGCGTTTTTTTCGATTTTTTTATACGTTCTTTTTAATGCTTTAACTTCGTGGACCCTAACGACCAATCAGTACACACGAACAGAGTGGAAGGCAGCTGGGGACTGTGTAAAATCAAGTTCCGTGCAATGCGAGAAACCAGCGAGGCACTCTTTCTTACCCATCTCCAGGAGTTTCTCTGGCGCCGCGTTATACAGACTTTTTCGGAAATATCCTTTATTGGATTAGACATTATTACGACTTCTGATTTGTTACTTGTTACTTGTAATTTATGTATAATGTTTCTTGTTGTAACACTTATAAAAACTTATGGATATCGTTTTTCTTATTAAAAAAAAACGTAAAAAAAAATCGAAAATAATTTAACGTGGGAAACTTGGAGATTACCCCAAAGATGATTATTTAAAAATAAAAATCATGAAATAACTTGTGACGAAGGTCAAAATTGACAAGTCAGTTTGTTACAGACCTAACTATATGTGTCCAGTAAAATTTAAGCTCGATCAAATAATCTATTCGCAAATAAAAATGAATTGGAATATATTATTTTTACTGAAGTCAGTTTTTATGACGGATATAATTGACTTATATTCAAATGTTGCTTTTAGCAATATTAACGGACTTACATCGTCTTGACAAGTCTACTAGTTTATAGTTTGATAATTTTAAAATAACTTGTTCAATTTTATATTATAACCTGTCTAAATTTTGTAAAAAATGTTATCTATTATAGCATTTTAAACAAAACAACATAGGAGCAAAAGTAACCTGTCTTTATATTTTTCTTTTCAATATAACTACTTTAATTAATGTTATGCTGCTATTAAATGTATTGTATTATGCTTCCGTAACTATTTATATAAAATTAACTTCAACAATATAATTCCAAATTATATTAAAAAAAGCGAATTAAAAACGTTAACAATTATTTCGTTTACCATTTTTATTACCATACAATTTTTGTAATAAGTTAACAAAATCAGTAATGGAATAAATTAATCAAAAACAGCTTACCGGAACGCCCAAATGACCTCCCGCTCCGGAGATGTCACGAGACACCGATGATTCGCTTTTAACTCTTGCGTTAGTAACTCCAACTGAACATTATGACGTCCATCAGCTAAAGAAAGCGAAGGTGGTTCATTTAGCTGCTGGAGAAATCGAGTGATAACAAATTGACGATAACTCCATGCGCTGCAATCCGATTGGTGAAGAAGGAGCCAATCTGTAGAGACCTGCAACTCTTTCCGCAGCATCTGCATTTGATTGGTTGAGGGGGTGTTATAAGATCTATATGAAAAATTGAGTCGAACGTAGAATTTTGATTAGGTCAAAAAGAATTATATTGCCTGGTACAAATATTTATTTAAATTGAACTGAATTAAAATTAAAATTACCAATCGAAACAAATTTGATTTCTTAAAATAATATAGATAATGTCATGGTTTGATAAGTGTTATACAAAAGCTCACCCACTAACAAACAAATATCATCCATTGTTTTAATATAATATTTTAATTTGTATTTTCTTGGCTGTTGGAGAATATTAATATTTCTCAAATTGGCTCAAAATTTGAATAGCTCAGAACAACCATGCTACCTGTTCAGGAGTGGAGGATGCTGACAGCAAAAGATCCAGAATAACTCGACGATACTGCCACAACGCGTAGTGACATCGATACCGATCGGCAATACTTAGAGCGAAGTTAAGTTCTCTTTGGAGAATATCAACTCGATCAATCACTTCCGATATTAAGACGAGACTGTTTGTCAAAGTCCATTGTCTGTAAGGGGTGAAGGAGGTGAAATAAATTGTACGTTTAATATATACTATTCCTTACAAAAGCTTTCTTGAAAGAAGTTTTGGGTTTGTAGTTCGTGTAAAATAAATTATATTTCTGCACAAAAATCCTTCAAATCAGCCAGTAAGCAACCAAAAATACTCCAATAAAAATCTGAAAAGATGTAGAAAACTCTTGTCTAAAATCTGTTAATGTAGAAATGTTAATACAACAGCAGGCAAATTTCACAAAAGGAATTGTCATTGATATAAATAAAATGTATTCGTTTTTTCGAGCTCTTGTGTTCTTAATGTAATCACTTTATACAAATCCTACTCAATTCTCATTGGATGAGTGATTTTATTCAGTCAGTGAGAATGTTTGTATTTCTTGCGTCTCTTTATATGCACGTAAATTTCAGTGCTGGTAATAATATATTAAAGCATATTGTAAATCCAATACCAAGGGCAAATATAATCCAAGAGCACTGTTAAAAATACCTTCTTCCTCTTTCGAATGAAAAGTATATTGATGATTATATTATACATACGAACTTAAACAATATTCATATTTCCATTGCAAAACCCATATAAACACATTTCAAATGAAAAATACAACACTATATGGATATATCTACTATTTGTGTTTAACCAGAAATTATGAGTATTATAGTGCACAGAGGACAAAATATTTATGTGTATCTTATAAATGGTTAAACTGTTTATTTGTATTTAAGACAATAATAAATAACTATATTAACAAACAATTCCAAAATAATTAAGATATATATATATTTGTTTATCTAAAAATGGAATGGGTTGGAAAGGCTCAATGACGAACGATTTATTATAAAATACATATGTGCATATTATGTAGCACAACATATATAAAAAATGTAACAATTATTTAGATTGGCAATCTAATTTATCGTAGAATAATTTATCCTAAATTTAAGACAGGTTTAATAACTACAAGGAAGGAAATTTCCCAGGAAATAATGTAGACGTATGTCACAAAACAATTGTTATGCTGTACTTTACTGTACTTATAGAATAGGTGGACATTTATGCTTGTGACAAGTAAAATCAATGCGGGACTATCGATTGATTCAAATATAATTCAAATCGCTACATAGCTTCATAAAGCGAAAATTCAATATAACGCAGGCCGAAATAGTTGAGATTAATAACTGTGACATTTACTAGAGCTCTCCCTTATAGTTATTAATTCATTCCTATAGTTTATCTAAATAATGTATTTTAAAGAAATTCAGTAAAAGCTTTATAGAAGGAATAATATCTCAATAAGACTGTTTAATAATACGTTCTAGTCGAAACAAGTATTTCATTTAGGCATTATCAAGAAAATAACAGTAGTTTTCATGAGATTCTGACTGTGCAATTCGTTTTTCAATGATTATCCAGATATTCCAGAATATGGAGAATTTTTGGCCTCAGAAAGTGAACTCATTGACATTAGCTAAGTGTCCTTATGTGGTTCATATAAGCCAATGTTGTAGATCTCCCTGTTACAAACCTGTGAAAGATCGTCTCATTGGATCTGGGTCTCAATCTTAACACAAGATCAGTGATCCTCAATTCTTCTACGTGATCCAATTTCTTCTCCAATAGAAAAGACTTCCTGGTTTTGTAAAATGAAATCAATAAGGACGAGGAATTTATTTTCAGACAAAAGAATCATGTTTGAGTAAATATGTGTTATTCATTTTGAATTTTGAATGAACACAAAAAGTAGTTATTTTAAAGACCTATTAAATAATTTCTAAATATGATCAATTAAAATAATGTCAATGAAGTTGTATTCGCATATCGATTGCACTTGTACCTTTTATTCCAATAAACAGCATCCTCCGGATTTATAAGAACACATACCAACAGAGCATCTGAAACACAAATATTCTGTGTTAATGAACGGCCGAATTTGACTATCTTGAATTTGCTTACACTCAAATACATATTAATTTACAAAGTACCCCATTCTCAAATTAAACTTATTTAATTCTGGCTCCTCTTAGTACGTTTTAAAATAATTATTGTGATCCTTTTCACAAGTATATGTTAATTAATTTGTTATTGTATTATCCTATATAAATACATTCATGTACAGCCAAACAAATACAGTTTTCCTGATGCAGTGAAACATGTTGCCCTTTTTATAAAATATGTTACTCTTACTGACTATATTTTGGTTTTGTAAGTCAATTAAATCTACTTCCCAGTTATTTCACATAATATTAATTTAATTTTCAAAAATGTTAGATCAAAACATTTATTTTGGATTTTAAGTGTGGTAACAACTCTATTTTAACAACATGCGTACAGAAAACACTGACCTAAATAAGTGATGTAACCAATGACAGAAGCGGTCTTTGCAATCTTCTGGCCAGCAAATCTATAAAGGTCTTTAGCCAGACAACTGCATATGGCCAGTGCCTCACATTCCATGAAATAGGGGCGATGAACATGACCACAGTCTTCACTAGTTGAGTTGTCAACATGCGGTATAATGGCGTATTCTTTCCTATAAGAAGTACATGGAGTCGATAATCAACTGAAGCCATAGGAATCCTAAATGCACGAGGAGAGTAGAGAAATATCTGGACTGCCGATACCACACACAGAGCTATAAATCAGAGCCGACTATAGAGGCGATACAGCTAGACTTAGATTATAAAATTTTGATTGACAGTGTGTGAAATCCATATCGAACCATAATGCAAAGGTAATTCAAAAGGCATTTCGAAGTTGGCGGTACAATAAGTGTAATAAATTAAGTTTTCATGTGCCACTTTTTAATGGCAGAAAATTCATTGAAATGTAATTTGATAAAAGTTTAAGCAAGACTTATTTTTTAAATCCTTTTGATTTTATAAGTTATTCATCATTAATTGTGATTAGTGGTACAGTTGTTATATTCCGATAAACTCAAAATGATTATAAGAGACAGGAGAAGAAGATAAAACATAATTATTGATTGAATAATAAATAGCTAAGAAACAAGATTTTGAAATGAATGAAATATATTCTCAATGCAATAAGTGGTTACTATATATAATTTATAACCATGATATAAGTAAGAAACATTAAGTGAAGTGAAATATTTTTAAGGAAATTATAGGAAGAGATATAAACAACTAAGGAATATAATGAAATGATTTTAGTTATAAACGGTAAAATATATATTAGTTAGTTACAGTGTATTTAAAACAATGTTTCTATGATTGTTGTTTGAATACATATACCTCAATTAAACCTGTTTTATAGACTAATAATAAGTTATAAGATTATAAGTAAATAATGTTGTCAATCGCTGTATACCCAAATACTATACGCATTTCGCTCTTTTTAAGAAGCACACCAGTGACATCAGAGTACGGAACCAGGGTCCTCACGAATACAGTGCGAACGCTATAACTACCGGAGCTCGATCGATAAGATTAATTACAACTGATAGACACATTTTTTAAATTTAATTTGACATTAATGAATCACTGGTTGAAAACCCAAATATCAATAGTATACATCTGAAGTTAATATGTTACTGTCAATATATTTTATCGATATACAAGGACTTGAATTACATAGATTATACAAAAATATATGTATTTGTGTTAAAGGAAACAAATATAAACTGATTTTAAATAGTAATGCAATGAAAATTAGTGTACAACTGAATATATTCTAAGCTAGCCAGTTGGAAATAAACCCTCACACTGATTTAATGCATTCCACAATGTCCGTAATGATTTGATCCATGCTAAAAAGGAAGAAAAGAAACTCATAATACGCTTCATAGTTTTTAAATGAAGTAGTACATATTTAATATACGTGTCAGTTAAAATTCTGAAAGTTCAAAAAACGATCTCAGAATAATTTAACATTATTATATTTCGGGATCAAATTTATTAACGATGAAACTGGTTGATGGAGTAAAGAAATCCACATTGATTTCAATAAAAGCAATTGGAATAATTTTTGAAAACATATTTGGTACATAAAGCAACCCCTAAAAATGTGAATTGAAATGCCAATTTTTCTAGAAAAAGGGACAAATATGCATTCATATTTTTTATGGGTTTACTTCATTTTTTTTTCTTTATAATTATTTCACAATTTATTTTTTATACAAATATTTTACTTGATTGTGAAATTCGATTGATTTGTGATGCCCACTATACTTTCTATACATAGGAATAAGACAAAATACTTTCAAATTTGAATAATTGAAACTGTCGAGTTTTAAAGTAATTAATGTTGTATGCTTTAAGTTTAATAAAGTTTAGACGTAATTAGTATGTCGTGCGCGACATGTTTATAAAAATACACAAAAAATATGCGTAAAAAAATAAATATATATATCTCTGCAGAAACGTACAAATCATAGAGCAAATATACTACTATTTACTTAGTTTATTCCCTATTAATTCTTCTATGGTACAGATTTTTTAAATGTTAGTTTAACTTTCAGAAAATAAATACCTATGTTTAATTACTTATTAACGTTTAGGATATAAATATTGATGTAAACATACCTTAAAGAAATAAGCATATGATAAGCTATTAATTAATATTTTCAACGAGATAAATAACGAATATTAGGAGTCGTTTGCAAAGATGTTTAACTTTTAATGGACCAGTAAAATCAATAAATACAACACTAACAAGGCATACAGTAAAACTCAATAATTAAACAAGGCTTCGAATTAAATTTAACGCATTTAAACGGGCAATACTTGTAAGGAAGAAAAAAAGACAGTTGATAACTGAAAAACTACTGTTTAGATATATTTCTCTTAGAAGAAAGCTAAACTAATGATCATTTAAGGATTTACAAATAGGCAATTAGGTTAGCAATATTAGTAACAAAATTATTAGAATAAATACTATAAAAAGTGTCAAATGTGTTTCAATGAGCTTTATTTTTGTGGTAGGCAGTGTTGCATTAATAAAAGAGGATTTTATGAAGGCAAAAATACGAAGACACAAATTTACAAAAAGTTAGTTAAAGTTATGTGAAATTACCAAAGCAAGTATTATATGTTCAGCTAAATAGTCAACAAGTCGATTGGTAAAATACGTCCAAATAACGCCAATCTTGTGAAAAAATTTGATTCGTTTTAAATTGGGCCCCCGTTCTAAAAGAGAAAATATAAAGTTTTAGATACGTTTTAAATTTCCTTGAACTTAGAGATTTATAGTAACTTACATTTATTAAATCTATTTCGGTTTGTGTAACAGGTTTTCTGCGAAAACGGGGCATTGTCTGATGTTCAGGAACTCCCTGGCCAAATGGGATGGAAGATTTGACTGGAGTTGTGCTTGTTGATACGGAACTGGAGGCTGGCATTGTTGCAGAAGGTGCTGTAGAGAGAAAAGAGAGATGAGACATAAGAGCGAGGGGAGAAGACTAGATGTGGAGGAGAGGATGTGAGAGGACAGAGAAGAGAAGTAGAGATGAAATATTGACAAGAATGATAATTTAGAAAAAAAGGAAATCTGACAAAAGAAAATGGAGTCATGTATAAATAAAAATAAGTAAGAAAAAAATACTTTTTGCCTGATCCTGCTCCAACTTTCTATTTGGAAAACGAATTAATGGTTTATGGGGCGCAACCTGAAAATAACGAGACAAGCGATGATAAAAAGTAAACAATTATAACTCATATAAAAGTATGAGACTGCAAATACATATATTATCACATGAAATGTAAATGATATTAAAATTACAAAAAATAGAAAATAATATATATGTATATCAAATGGTCTGAACAGGTTTATTGTCATACTTTATTATTTGCATATTCTTAAAAAATGCAATTAAAAATTCCATATCTATATTTAAGTTTGAGTAAAAAATTATTTATATTATAGTGATATTAAATAATTATTAACATCTTTTTTAATTTTATTTAATTTTTACAACGTGTTATTTTAAAATTAAATTCTTTGATTCCAATTATAGTGACCCATACCATATATCATTATTTTCTGCACTACATAATAGAAACTACAGTGGAATAGATTATTATAGTGTATATATCTGTAACTGATTTAAAATACAATTTTAAACTGAAGAATATAAATAAAAATATTTTTAATAGAAAAAAAATCTAACATTTCATTTGTTTCAAATGCATAAAGTTTGTAATAAGTAATAAAATAATGTTCATGTAGTAAGCTGTTAAACATATTTAAAATGTTTAATTTACTTCATATTGTATGCATAACTTGGCAACCCTAGTTTGAGTCATCTCACAAATAATTTAGTTTAGCAAGCCCTTTCTTTACAGGCTTGTTATATTGATTTACTACTCCCTCTAGTGGGTATGTTAATTGAAATTCAATCAAGTTTGTCTCGGATTTGAAATTTAAATCTTATTGGATAATTAGTTGTCTTGTCTGTCTCTTACACAATCATACTCATGCACAAAACAGTAGTCTGCATACAATAGTTCCAAGAAGTTACAGATAGCTTCCAACCTATCTATGAATAATCAATAACTTATATTTTTATAATTTAGCTAATCCCTAGGTTGCATATAATAATTTACAGAATTGTTGCATTTCATATCATAAATATATATGAAACAAGTATATAGTTATTCCTATTATTCATTCCATAACCAATACGAAGTTCCCATTACTAGTCAATATTTTTTAAATATAAGTAACCTAAATTTTCATAATGATTCATTATTATATTCCAACAAAAAATATATAAACAAATTAATTTGCCTATGAATATAACATAGTTCATATAATGTTCATTTTTATAACAAAGTATAGGTAGCTTATAAATTCCCAACATTTACTCACAAAATATACAAATTTTCTTGTTTCATACAAGATATGTATATATGAAAACATATATATAAGGATTATAATATTAGTGATAAACAAAAAGATACAATAAGGTTATCATGACATATGCAATTTCAAGCCAATAAATAGAAAATATCCTCTAATATTATATTAACCAAACTTTCTATAAAATACATTTTATTGTCAAATTACAAATTATAGTTTCTATTCATATTATGTTCATAAAAATATATGATACAGTCTATTTGATATCAATTAATGACAGAAAATACACCATCAATGTCTTGGACAAAAATAGTAGAATCCATGAAACAATCCTTCATTGTTAATTTATCACATTTTTCTTGATGTCAACAAAACTTATAGGCAAAGCAAGCATCTATCACAGTGCTTTGTCTTAGGTGCTTCATCTAGGAAACATTTGGAAATTGGGGTTTCTGCTCCTGACTTCTCTTGATAACCAGAGACATAACAAATGGAATGCAATGAAAAAATAACACAGTACAATAAACAATGTATACATTCAAAATAACAATGTATTTCTTGCTTTCAGAAATGAAAATCAATAACTATTAAAATTTGGTACAGAGTTTTATATATATAATAACAAAATAAATCAATCAAGATATACCCAATATACAAAGTAAAATAAATATCTATAATATTAAGCTTAGCAATTAATCAAAATATCATAAATATTTGTTTTACATTATTTTTATATATTATATGTATTGTATAATTTCTATAAGTACAATATATACATTTACATAGAATGGCATCTAAAATATTTCAATTGAAAGTGTTGTGCATTTTAAGAATGTGGTCAATATATATTATTTGAAAAAATTAAATATATGCTTAATTATTTACATATTATGATATAGAAAAAATACATTTAAAAATATTAGTCTTTTTGATATTGCACAGTAATAAGAAATTTGGAAAGGATCTTTTTTTTGATGATTATCTTACTTCTTTAAATTATTACATCCTTTATTTTTAATAGCCAATCTATTTATATAAAGTAAAAACAAATATCTATGATAATAAGTTAGACTACTAAAAGTAACTTTATATAGAAAATCAAATTATTAATATAATAAATATGTATTGATTTTATAAATGAATCTTCTTAAATTATAAGAGCACTAATACTATATATTTCATTACACTAAATACTAAGATATCATATTATTAAAAAAGGTTAATATAAACAATTAAAATAAAGGGCAATTTTTTGAATAACAATTCAAATATATAAAATTTAAATAATAAAATAAAACTTACTGTTAAATATAAGATATCATATATATAACATAACATATACTACTACTACTATACTACTATTACTAAAATGCTGCTACAGGAAACTTACATCTGTCATATATACAGCTACACCAGAAAGTTTGGAAACATCAAAAATAAAAATGAAAAAAACAACAACAGTTTATTCCAATTTATTTTCCTGGTAACAATAGAAATCTTTATTTTTGTCTTTAAAACTTTAATTTTTACCAGTAGTGTTTACTCTAAATACACAATTTCATTGAAAAATATACAAACACATTCAATTTAAAATTTGAATGCTTTCTGTATTTAATTGTGTTTAACTATTTAATGGCGAAAACCAAGGAACTGTTAGCAGAAACTCGAGCTCAAATCCATATTTTGAGAAAAATCATTTCACAATGAGAAGTATTGTTCAGAAACTCAAAGTGAGCTCTTGTTGTGTGGCAAAAACTCTGCAATGCATTGATGAAACAAAATCTTATGGTAGCATAAAACGAAAAGGTTGTCCACCACGCTGTACCACCAAGAGACAAGATGGTCAGATTGAGCATTATGTGAAGGTTCATCCCTTTTCTCCAACACAAAGTTATTGAAAATGTTTTTGTGGGTTGTGCAAGACTTTCTATTAGTACTGCAAAACATTGTTCGTCTAATGAACTTGATCTGAAATTCTACAGAGTTGTTAAGAAACCAAAGCTATCCCCCAAAAATATCTGAGAAAGAATTGCTTTTTGCAAAAAAATTCGAACATTGGACAAAAGAGAAGTAGAGTGAAAAATGTATGTTCAATGATGAAAGCACTTTTCAACAGTTTCACACAGGTAATGCAATAGTATAACAGTTTAATAATAAATGCTTTAATCCAAGATATTTGCTGCCAACAGTAAAAAATGCCAAATAATTATTTGGGGATCAATTTTGGCATCAGGTAGGGCAGGCCTATGGTTCATACCTGCGAATACAACCATTAATGGTGCAGTCTATCTGGATGTTCTTCAACAGAAGTTGTTCATATTTATGAATATTCATCAAAGACAGTTTTCCAACATGATGCGGCACCATGCCATCGAACAAAAGCAGTGGGTGAATGGCTTGGTCAAAATGAGATTTAGGTTCTAGGTCCATAGCCTGGTAATTCTCCAGACCTCAATCCCATTGAGAATTGCTGGAGAATCATGAAGGATCAAGTGGCTCGACTCCATCCAACATCATTAGTAGATCTCCAGGATAAAATAAAACATGTTTGGACTCAGTGTATCTCTCAGGAGTACTGTGCCAAGCTTGTCACATCAATGCCCTTCAGGATCAAGGCAGTTCTTGTAGCAAAAAGTATACATTCCAAATATTGAACTAATTGTGAACATTATGCATTGTTAATAAATTAACTCTTGGAGTTACATTTTTGTAAATATAATCTAATATATGTATCTAATCTTGGTGAATAAAAGCATCAATTGGAATAAACTATTTTTTATTTTTGATGTTACATTGATTAATACAAAACAATTAGACTTGCTCTATTAATTTCAAAATCTTTGTATTGATCTTAATGTTTTCCAAACAAACTCCTAACTTTCTAGTACAGCTGTATATATAAGCCTCAAACATTACATTTTATTGAAAGTTTTTCAATCTTAGGCAAAGAATTCCCAGCTATTGATGAAGCCTTTTGCTTGAGTTAGATAGTCTCTCTTCTATGATCACAGCTGGTGCTTTCTCAATAGCTTTCCATTCAATTTAAAAATGTAAAACATAGGTAACAATTTTTTATATAAAGAATTGTCCTATTAGTATTACCTTTCATTTTTAGGAATCAGAAACACATTTAGCTTTGTTTTTTCTGTCTTGTATGTTATTAAAGCATATGCTTCTCATAGCCATTTGCAATTGTTTCTCTGAATTCAAAGTCTTTTCATCTGCCTTTTGGTGCTTTATATTAATGTTGTTTTCTATTTTAAACACTTTCCATAACTCATAAGATCATCTTTCTTGATCTCTTTTTGCAACTTCTTTTATTTGTTTTCTTTCAAGAGAAATTAAATCAAGCATTTCTGTTCTGTCATATTTGCAATCAGCATGCACATATCAAACAACAACTATCTGTATCATCAAACACTATACTGTATGTATTATAATATTACCTATTTCATAATAATGTATAAGCTAGACAAATTTAATTTTTTTAGTTTGGGTCCACTGACTGACCATAATTTTCATTACCAAAGCACAACATTGGGTTGAGAAAAATTATTTTTATATAAACATGTTTATTTAAATTTCCCCTCTCATAAACATACAGGTTCTCATCCAGCAATATCCAAAATAAATATAGTAAAATTCTTATATTTTATTAAATTCTGTGGTAGAAAATCAAAATAGGTAACATAACAATTTTATACTATACCTAATATATTACATGATCATAATAGGAATACAGACAAACCCTGCCCATAAAATGAGGGTTCTACTGTAGTATGTTTGTTGACAATTTTATAATTAGTAAAATATTAAAAAGTAAATGAAAGAGAATATTTAAGATATATGTAAATATGATATATATTTTAAAAAAGCTACAAAATGTTGAGTAATAATTTTTTGGAAATGTTAATAATATTTTCTTTTCAAGGTATGCTGTGTACCAGGTAAAGAATTCAATCTAGTACTAATAGTAATAATTGCCCTAAACAAGAATTGAATTATAGTCTGCCTAACTAGTTTGTTATATGCAGGCCTATAATACTTTTTATTCCTAAACATAATAGGCCATACCAATAAAACACAAGTTTAAGCACAAAAATATTAAGAACTTGCTTTGAATGCTACTCATAAAAAATAAGCATGAGCTGTAATCTTAAACAGTAAAATATGACCTTGAACTTAAGCAAAAGGTAGGTTGCTGCTAATAAAAATGAGTTTAAGCTTGAAAATCATAAGCATCAAGCAATAAAAGAAAGTGTAAGGTCAAAGGCATGAGAATTTTTTATTGGTAGCAATATAAGCAAGTACTTACAGCTTAATCTCTAGGACTAGCAATTGCTGCAATATTATTTAAAAATGGTATAAACAGAAGAGTAATATTTAAAATAATTGAAAATAAGTTTCAGGATGTTGAATTTATATACAAAATGTATAAAATTTCAAGAAAATGTTAAATATTTTAAATGTTATAAAATAGTGGTTTTTTTAACATTTAAATGTATTTTTAAGAGTATTAATTTATATATTATATTGTTAAATATTATACAAGGGAATATCTATATTAAGGGGTCATGGTAATAACCAAAGTTGTCTAAACTAGTGGCAGCTGATGCTAATTCAGAACCATCTATATCTATCCCTCTTTAGCACTAAAGTGTTAATTTCCAAAATCTATAACATAAAGATAATTAGTGACAATTAATAATTATATGTTAAAACTTTATAAAATATACCACCTTATCCTGCACATTGAAGAAAGATTATATAAAATCTTTGTTTAAAAATGTTTATTATTTAAAACAAACATATATTTGGTTTTAATTAATATATTTAAAATGATATCAAATACAAATGTTTTTTAGATTTTATTAAGTGTCTAAAAATTATTTTTTAGAATGTAATTTTTTGATTATCTGAATCAGTCACTAATCCCTTTAACATTGGCTGATGCTAGTTCAGACAACTTTGGTTATTACTAAATAAAATTTATAAAAATACTTTAGTTTAAGAACATTTTCTGTATAATTAAAATGTCTATTTTCATCAATGGCAATTGACATAAATTTACTCTATACTAGTAAAAGAATTTTGATTATTTTTAGCTGACCAACCAACCCTAATTTTTACAATTACAAAATCCCAAAATGAAAAATTAAATTTATATAGCCATATTATCATGATTCATGCACATTAAGTTTACAATGGAAGATTTACACTCACGCTGGGTCCGAACCAACTTTTAGTCTAGATTACA
>JAYRBW010129412.1:0-16176 GCA_036023295.1 Invenusta paracnida
TTTTTATTCATTGATAAATTTTAAAAATAAAAACAGACTTGAAAATGGGAAACCTCAATCTATAAATTTGACAAAATTTTGTTTACACTTTACATTTTAAATTTTCCAACTGTAACCCTTACTAATAAGCCATCAAACAATGTTAATAACAATATTAAATGCAAAGATGAAATTACTTACACATGTACTCATAAAAATAAGATTGAAATAATGCTATATATGGTATATATAATATTATCTAAAATATAAGTCACACCATTTTCATTTGGAGTTGGACTTACCCAGCATTGGACTTTTATCATTTAATAACAATGTGGCGAGCTCGGAGGTTTTATTCCAATTTCCTTCTATTCTAGCTCTCTCAATGTCATTTTCTATCCGTCCTCTTTTTACTTTAGGTGATTTTGCTAACTTTGATGCCATATTAACGTCGCAAAATAAGCTAAAAATAAAAAGTCAAGTCAAGTAGTAGTCTAAAATTATTAATAACATTTTCAAATATTGAGCGTAAAAGTTAATTTACATAAGCAAAACAAATAAAATCTTAATGTCATAGATATTTTATTTCTAAGTAAAATTGTAATAAATATATTAATTTTTTGTTAATACTACTAAATCTTCATTTTTATAATATATGAAATGGCGTCTTTAGCAACAAAATTTAAAAAGCGGGAACTTAAAAAATGGCTCTATCCGGTAATTTTTATTTATTTTAGATTCTTTTAGTATATTTAGCGTTTGTTTAATTTTACATTATTCATTATTTTATCAAAATTTATTGAAAAGATATTTGTTGAACTTTTACAAGTATTTTAATTTTATTACACCAATAACATGTTATAACACTATCAAGTTCTTGTTGTATTTCAGAAGCCAGGCTAGTAGTAGTAGTAGTGGCTGTGCTAGTGCTAGTACCAATGCTAAGACTATAATATGGACTAGCTAGTCCAAAGTCAAGTGCTAAATGTGCATTTCAGAAAATTAGGACTAACTGGCCCCTGGGGCTAAGTTTTTCATGCACATTTTATTGTTCTCTTTGTCCAATTGGCTTATGCCTTTGTTGGCAAATTATTATAAATGCCTCCAAATTCTAATATGCTGTTTTTATTGGTAATCTCCAAGTTTCCAGCATTAAATTATTTTCACTATTTTTTACAGGTTTTTTTGCTTGTTTTTTACTTTTTCATATATTTTTTTAACGGTTTTTTGGTTAAATTATTTTTTGTTTTTATTTTACAATTTATTTTAATGTATTAAATACTTAAATTAATAAATAAAATACTTAATACTTATGTATTAATCCTTACCCATCTCCAGGAGTTTCTCTGGTGCCACATTATACAGACTAACTTTTTTAGAAATATCCAGTATTGGATTATACATTATTATGACTTCTGATTTGTTACTTGTTACTTGTGATTCATTTATAATATTTCTTGTTGTAACACTTATAAACGCTGATATTTATGTTTTTCTTATAAAAAAAATGTTAAAAAAAATTAAAAAATAGTGAAAATATTTTTATTTGGGAAACTTGGAGATTATCTTTTTATCAATATTATACATATTAGCTTTATAGATATTACCATATCTGGAGTAATAGCTTTGAATCCATACAGGGTGATTATAAAGTCACAACTCAATAAAAATCACCCAGTTTTGATATATTTAAATAACTGGCTATTAATATATGTATTATTAAAATAGATAATAATTATTTTGACAACAGATTTCAAAATTACAACAAAAATGTTTAAAATGACTACTATTCTCAAAATAATACAAATAAGCATGCTATAGTATACTAGAATAAACATTTTAGGGTATATTTAGTGATATTGTTTATAGTGTTGATGATGACATCTTTTATATATTGGCCAATATTTTAGGATTATTTGTATAGACATTATCTTTTAAAAATCCCCAGAAATAAAAATCAAAAGCCTGAGTCACCACTATATCTGGTGAATATAGTAGATAAAGGGCTATCTCAATTATTCTGTCCTGAAATAACTAAGCAAGGTGTTGAGTAATTGAATGTATTTGGCAGTTGCAATATCTTGCTGAAACTAAGCTTGTTGCCTCTTTTTATCAGACAAGATCAATACAAATTGATCAATAAAAAAGAACAGTATCTGTCATTATTAATAATGTTTATAAAAAAACAGAAAAAAATTCAATAAGAACACCTTAAACAGCTGCAATAACCTCCTCTTTGAATCAAGGTCAACCAAACATTTTTCATCCAGTACTGACCCTAATGTTCAAATTTTGTCAACCAGCTATTTTATTATAGAATTATAGGGGACTAAAGCCACATGAATAAGATCATGGAGAGCATCTTTGGCTACAGAATAACTGCCAGTTCAGAAATAGTGTTTATTCAAACAACATGTTCAGCAGTATTGTAAACCATTTTGAATAAATAGACAAATTATGCTGTCTATGCTTATCAATTTTAAACAAACAGTGAATTGAATTCAAATTTTTAATTAATGATTGAAGTTTGTTGTCTTGATTTGTGATTTTATGAACACCCTATATAACATACTGCAATATAAAAGGTTATGTACAACACCCAAATTTCTATTAATTAAATTACAACAATAATATTTTCTTTTATGAATTATTTCACAACAATTTCAAGCAATTTATAAAGCCAACATATTCCTTAATAATTTATTTTTGAAATTATAAATATGGAATAGAAAGGGTTTTCTTGATAATTAAATATAATAAATTATGATAATTTTTCATTGATTAAATAAGGTAGAATAGTAAAAAGTATTTATTTATTTAATTTTTCTAAATTTATTTATAAAAATATAAAATAATAGTAATGTATAATGTAAGTTCATATCTAAAAATTATACAAAGAATATAAAGTAATAAATGATAGTAAGATATAGTACTAAACATAAATTTTATTTATTGATTATTCTTTATATATGTGTATATATATATATAATTTACATTAACTTTTGAAGTATATTTCTGTTTAGTGTTATACAGGGTATCCAAAAAGTCCTGCAACATAGGAAAATAATTACATTTTTTAGAAGACAAAATCATGAAGCAAAATTTATATATTTTCATTAGATAAAGATAAAAATGGTATGAGAAATAACAGAATAACATTACTGACAAGAAAAACAGTTACAAAAATTCTCCATGTGACCACCTTCTAATTCAATACACTTTACAAATTGAGAATGTGTGCTTCTTTGAATATTTTGCAACATTTCCATAGGAACTTCCTTAGGACATTCCTCTTGTAAATGCTGAATATCAGCAATTCTTGATGTGTACACCTGTGATTTTATATATCCCCACAAAGAGAAATTTAATAGCATCAAATCTCGAATTGCATAATGAGGTGGAGCTCCATCTTGCATGAACCAGTTAGGCCAATCACCATCAATCTGAGGCAACAAATATTCTTGGAGCATTCTCAAATAACTGTTTTCAGTCACAGTACTCTCAAAGAAATAAGGTCTACCTAAGCATGGCATATCACAAACCGAACCAGTGTCTTTAAATTTAGCTACCAATCTTGATACTGTACTGAAAGAAAATGGATGTTCCTTGTCTAGATGTCATTTATTGAATTCCTCTGCAACATTTCAAATGCTTCATTAGATAACAAAACAATTTTAATATGCTCTTGCAAAGTTAATATAGCCATGCTGTTTTATTGAAATTGAAATCAGTAACATCACATCATAGTTATAATTCATTGATATCCATAGAATAGCTAGTAATCAAATTCAAAAAAATTGTATTCAAATTTAGTAATCAAAATTAATTTTTTAGCATTATCCACAGATATAATTTTCCTATGTTGTGAAACTTTTTGGACACCCTGTATATTAATTTAAAAATCTATATATTTTCATTGATTTTCTCTATACTGTTTAATGTTTTCAAATAATAACAAACTCATATATATGCATATAGAATTTTGATGAGAATTAGAAAATTTATAATATTTATTCAAAAGAAAGATAAGCTTGCTGACACTAATTATGATATTATAAGTAAGAAATATAATTTAGTCCAAAGTTAGCACAGGTATACATGCACTTTAGTCTAAATTTTTGCCTAGTTAGTACAGGGGCAAAGTTAATCTGCCTTCTTTAATACCAAATATCACTAACACATGGGATTTAGTTGTATCATGCACATTTAGTTTTCACCTAGCTTCTGAAATATGGCTGTATATGTCTACTATATAGTATGCATAATTTATCTTAAATATAATTTGTTATTCATGAATTTTGCCAACCACCTCATGCCTAAATGCCAGATATTGTTCATGCTTTATAAAGCTTATCAGTGACATGCAAAGTATCAAACTAAGGTTCAGGTAAAAAAAATACTAACTATTTATCCAATTAATTGATTTTTGTCACTGACAGCTGTCACTGTCACTGATCACAGACAACATACATACATTTTTTTACTGTGATCAGTAGTCAGTCTAAAGTGATTTGAGTCATTGACTTATTAACTAAATGTAAAGGGAAACATAGTGTTATAGCTAAACATAACTTGTTATTATAAAGGAAGCTGCTATTGGTATGTACATGTCCTTATCTTGTCCTTTGAATGTTATTGGTACATATTTAATTTATTTTTTATATATCACTAGTTACTATTATTATAATATTAACTAGTACAGAACTCCCAATCTCAAGCCACTCCAGCACCTGGCATCCAAGTAGTTAGATTACAAGTGCACACCACTATGCATGGCCATTAAATAGCTCTGCAGTAATTATACTTAACTCTCTTATCTAACACACTATTTATTAGCTCAAATGCAATTAGTTTAGAAGAATTATTTATATTAATAATTATATTACTTGTATTAAATGAGAAGAAACTCATTTGATAGTTATATCATTATATTGAATGTCTCTATAGAAATAAAAATATATACAAATCTTACTACATATATTTACATAAAATCGATATTTAATGTTAATAATATTGTTGTTCATAAAGCATTCTTATGTCAATGGTCGCCATAATGCCAACTTATGATGTAGGCAACTAAGTTAATTTGTGATACTTAAAAATTAACTGGAGATTACCTACCATCAGTCTCTACCTTTATAATATGAAACAGTTACTAGATGTTGTAGATGACTAATTCAGGGTTACTGGTATATTAATATGGTCAACTTATACCATAGGTATGTACAAATAATTTTCAAGGTGAGGATATGCACATATAAATAATATTCAAAGGTAAGAATATATACATATGTACCAATATACTTTGTATTATAAATATAATTTAATTTCTTCAGCTAAAATAATTTACTCAATCCCAATGCAAAATATAAATTTCAGCTTGTATTTGACATTTTGATTTATCAATGCAGACTTTTTAACCTAGTCTATAGATAATATATCTATGATCTGACAAATGACATTATAAATTTGGTCATGGTCCATCCATTTAAGAAGCAGTTTTCTGATATGATATTGTCAAAACATACTGGACTTAGCTGACTCAGACTGGATATTTAGTTATATTTAGATTGTTATAATTGACTTACTGACCAAATATTCTATATATTATATAATGCAAGGAATTTCTTTTATTTTTACTTAATTTCTATTTATCATCTGATATTATTAAAAAGAGTGGTAATCTATTGAGTTATATTTAGATTATTAACTAACTGAACAGATATATATATACAGTATAAATTTGTATCAATACTATATTCATTTTTAATTGTTACTTGATTTCTGTTTGAATTATTATATATATTAATAAATCAGGCAATCTTTAAGAATCTGACCATAAATTAATTTTTTACCAATTTTATGTAGTGTCAAAAAATACAAACCAACCTATTATATAACATGTATTTGAGCATTAATTTCAAAGTCAGATAAGGAATTTGTAATGTTTTACTTACCATATCAAGCTTAACCTGTATTTAGTTTAGTTTAAACATGGCTGGTAGACCACACAGTTCTTCAACTATTAGTGATAATATTGTGAACAATTTTGAACCCTTGAAACTTCAAGACATTTTTAGAATAATGTTGGATTCAGAAATAACATTACATTTCCTAACATTAAATGGACTCATTTATAATATGTAGTCTTTATTGTAAAGTGTGATGTGGCCATGGTATAAAGCAATTGCACTGACTCAAATGATTGTAAATACTAGTATTTCAAAACTTGTAAGTGCTGCAAATCCATTATAATTGACTCTTTTTTTTTTGGAAAGCAACCTTCTAGTTATTAATTTAAATTATTCGAAGTCATCTATTGGTAGACTTTGGACATGAATAAGTCCATTGTAGCCAGAGTAATTGGTGTTTCGAATGTCAGTCTGGTTGACTAGTTCAATTGCTTCATGACAGTATTTCATTGATCCCAATAAAACTTGAAGGATTGGGAATGGTTGTTGAAATCAATGAGTCCATATTTTTCCAAAGAAAATACCACAGGGGAGTGTCTGGATTAAGACACTGGATCTTGGGTATGGTACTAAGATAGACTATGAAATACTATAGTAAAGGAGTGAATTAGAAAAATATATTAGTGCTTTAAGATAATAAATTCTGTTCATCATAAATATTAATTTTTGAGATTTAGTTGTCTTGTAAAACATATATATAACGAAACTAGCATCAAAATAAATGAAATTTAACACTCAACATGCCTGGGTCTTTAAAGTTTCAAAAACTCGCTCTATATATATAAATATCATCTAACTTTAATTTTAATTTCAAATAACTATTTACAGCCAATAACGTATTTATATCTAAAACTTTTTTATTTGTTGTCATTCAATTTAATCATTGTGTAAATTTGTAGATTCATTTGAATTAAAATATAATCAAATAATTAATTTTAATTGTTTAACTATTTGTCAAAGGAGCCAATTATATTTACATTTATAAATGGTCAGTTATTTTGGAAATAACTAAGTAGCATTGTTAAATGGTCAATAGCAGAAGTTTGAACTATAAGCTATTGTCATTCAATATTACTATTCATGATATCACTGATCTTCATAACATTATTATTATCTATGAGCTTTATCAAAACTACTGATCTTAAATTATTTATCCTCTTTTATTAAAACATTATCCATTTACTCTGACTCGTGTTAGTCAGATTAATATATTAATAGTATACTGTAATTTAAAGTAACAATGATCGATTAAATGTAATTGGTATGATTTTTAAGCTTTCTGCCTTATATATTCATAGATTTTTTTTTAATAATATTAATCTAAGACTTGCAGTATTACATAAAATGAAATATAGAGAAACAACAACTATTGCATATTATTATACACCTACTCATGAAACTTATACATAATAGATACCACAAATGTTATATAATAATAATGATTTTAAAATTTCAGTAAATTACTTTTCTGAATTATTTTAAATACTATTTGTTTATATACCAAAGTTCGCTACTAAACCATGAATTATTTAAGCATTGTGTTGACACTCAATAAGGATGTTTTATTTTTTAATTTAGAAGTGAACTCTTTATAATCTATTTAATTTACATGTCATTCCAGAATTTTCATTTACATGCTTATTTTAAATATTTACTTAAATATATAAATATTGTATTAATACAATACACATTAAATTCGGTAATTGATTTATTATTATTATTTGAATTTTTATAATTCCTTTATTGTGGTTGTTTTTATATACTTCATATTGAATAATTAATATATTTTTCCATTAATTCGATACTCTTGTTTTCAGGTGTTGTTAATAGCAGAAATACAGAATTGTGTAAGTAGTAAAATTGTTTTATTAATTATTAGAATATTAGAATATTTCAAATAGTTTCAAAATATTAAAATAACAATGAAATGGGAACCATTGTTTTTAAATATTTTTCAGATCTTACAAATGCACCGTGCAAAATATCCAAAACCATGTTGGTCAAGCAACATATGAATGCACACAAGAACAAAATAACACGAGTTAAATGTAGATTATGTTTATATATCTATTTTTTATATTTTTTAATACTCTTGTATGTATAATATTTATTAAATTTTATATTTATCTTTGTGATTTCAGCATCTATTGATACTTCCTGTCCAAAAACCTGGACTTCCAGTACTAAAAGTAATTTAATATATATTATATAATTTTTAGCAGTATACTCGTATTTATGACTAGAAAAAGATTTTTCAGAATTCGAAAATGCTACATATTAATAATGATTTATATAGGTTTAAAAAATCCCGTATATTTATTTAGTTGACAATATAAATTATAAAAGTATATGAATAACTTATTTTTATTCACCCCGCGAACATAATTTTGTTCACTTATATTTTATTTTAAGTGCTAATTGGTGAAGTCAATAAAATTACAATTTTATAAATAATAGCGTTAAAATATCAAAATATTAGTTGTATCAGTATACTAATAATTACATTACTTGTATTGTAGTACGAGACCAACTAAAGAAACAACAGCGAATACAAAAGACACCATCTTCATCGAGACCTGGATCAGCAAGACGAACACCAAAACCTGAATCTCAAATCTCTGCATTTGCCTATGAATATGGTTATGTAAGTTATTGAATTAAAATTAACAATTTTTATAGCAATTCAGCTGGCAATAATCTTTCTTATGTGGCAATTATTATAACAGTCATTTTTGTATGTACGTTTTTTTAATCCTTAACAGTTAATACTGCCTTATTTATAACTAAGCATATAAATAAGCTAGATGTCTTATCTCTATCTAATGTAAGACTTTGCTCATTCATTTCTATCTAAATTTTTTACTTTTCGAACGCCCGTGTCATAAGTTTAAACGAGTTATTGACTATTTGTTTTACATTTATTCCAATTATCCTATAATACGTATCGTAATATTCTAATTAATATAGCAGCTAATTGTTTTCCTTTTTAAATGTTGTATTATCTCATAAATGATATATCTAAATTGAAATCCAATTATTTTTTCCCATCATCCTTAATCTCACCTTTAAATTCCGCATTCACATGTAATAAAATATACTTTCTTTCTGATAAGCTACTTCCTTCACATTCTGGCGAAAAAGGCTTCATGTTAAACAGTCGATCGATATCAATTAATGTTATATAAACAAGAAAAGTGTACAACAAACTACTACTTTAAAAATATAAACAGAATTATCTATGAATATTGGATGTAAAATACTGTAGCGTATCATCTCCTCTGACTTCATACTTTCATCCCCAAAAATCCATAAATACAATAAGGATGGCATTCACACATCTCCATCGAAGAAACAATACCAGATTTCCAAACGGAAGTCACTATTTTACCTGGGAAAATGACATTATTTAATAATAAAACAACTATAATGTAGTTTTAACTGGATAATATCTTCGGGTTTACGAAAATAAGTTCTAGATGTTGAATGATTTAAAAATGTAATCCAACAAATTATATTTACAATTGCATGTGTATGCCAAGTCTTAAAAATTCGTTTGAGTTAATACGTACGCATGTCGACACCAAACTCATGAAGTGCGCCAAAAAATTAAAACATGTATAGCCTTATTCACATCGAAACGGCATGGTACCGTACGTCGAAACCGATAACCTTTTTTCACGCTGCATGTGTTTTGTCTAGATTGGCTTTCAAGCTACATATAAAGTAGCTTTCTACTTTCAAATATACTTTAATCCATTTTGCGGATTTTCCTACTTAAAATGAGTCACTATAACTTGTTTTATTTACCATAGATGAATTAATAGTTTGTCTAAATCGGTAATCCACATTGGTAAAGTTCGTTTTGAAAGTTTCAAAATAGGGAGGGGTGGAGGTATTTTTTACGTTACATAAAAAAATTCACTCCTATACTCGTACTTGCCTAAATCATTTTATCTTGGTGATGTGATCTGGCTAGTTATCGATAAATCTTTTTACTGTCAGAATAAACATATAATTTTAGTATTGTAATCTAAATGATGTCTGAAATAAATTTGCTTGGATCTGATAATATTTGTATTCAAAATGTTTTATTACACATCTCTAAATAAGCTGAGCGAGAAGAGATAAAATTCAGAGATTTTATATTTTTATGGTTAATAACATATCATTATTAACTTACACATCTTAACTCTGTCATGTTAGATTTTGTTTCTTTTTTTGGGCTCCGGTTTTGTTTTAAAGTGCAGTCTGCCGATCTAAAAGAACTATATCTGCATCTATTTTTTTTATGAAGATGAACGATAAGTCATTATAAGTTATAATAAGTCGTACGATTATATGCCTGCATTTCTAGAGCAATGCGGAAGGTAACTTCCATCACCAGGACAGTCCAGACCGGTTGTCCGCCTACCGCAACGATCATACAACCGACCACCCCTCCTCGGCGCGTCAACAACAGGCCTCCATCCTCCCCGACTACTACAAGTTTGGCGCAGGAAACTCGCAAGTCCTTGTTGAGCCGGACCCTAGCGCAGATGTGCTTGACCGCCGGCCAGAGAAGTTTTCGGAGGCGGCCCCTTTCACGCCACGCACGCTTAAGAAAAATTCTGCCCAGTCCAAGTTGCGTCAGTCCCGGTGTTACAATCCGCCGCCGAATCCGCCGCCATCCGCGGGTAAGAGACAGCGGGAAACAGGAGATAATATGGAAAACAAATGTAAGATGGAGTGCCAGTTATTTTTTGTATGTATAAGATTCCCCATTTTTGATTGCATTGAACTTTTAATTTCTATTTATTTTTTTATTAAAATGTGTTTTGTAAGTTCTTTAACCTGATTAACAAAACAATTCATGACTGAACATCTAATAAGATATTGCGCTTTCGGTATCTGTTGGCAGAAGTTGTACATTATACTTGTTTCAAAGTGAGAAGTCGTATTCAAAAATTCGTCTATAATTTAGTTGTATATACATAATATAATATATTATGTGTATACAACTAAATTATAGACGAATTTTAGACGAATTTTATGATATATTATATCATATTATTATATCTTATATTTGAATATAATATTATTAGTTTATTAAGATAAGCTTGTGAAATTTGGTATATTAATCGATATGAATAGGGGAGTAAATAAAACAAGGAGGAAAATGAGAAATTTGGTTAACTAAGGATCATAGGCATTGAGTTATTATAATGAATACTGGAAAGTGGGATGAAAGAACGAGTGCGATGGATTGTTTTACAGAAAGGTATAAGAACACTTTCACTAAAAACACGGATTAAAGAAAGAATACGATAATGATTGTTAGCGAAATCCCTGAGATTTTTGCAAAGTTTGGTAGATTGATGAAGACTGCTAGATCTTCGATACAAGAAAGAGACTCTTCAGTCTTTAATATTATCAGTCAAAAACATAAAGTATTATTATGTTAAAATCTATAATAAGAATATTTAACATAATTATAAGATAAAATAGAATTAATTTATGAAACTATTAGTTATATAAAAAAGGTAGGTACAATGGTCTCACTGTCTAGTCTTTTATGTGATTTTTGTACGACTTTTAGTATAAAAAAAATTTAAGACAAATTGTTTAAGATAAATTGTACATATAACAGTAACAATACGACTAGTTGTGTAAGTTTTTTGGTTCAATTTTTTTCTAATTGATTTTTGCTGTATAATTTATTATATGTCGCCCTACTGTGATAAAATCATGCAAACTAATATAATAGAAGTCATATTGTCACTTATAGATTTATTTAGTCATTTAAGAAGTTGATTTTAAGTATTTTATGATACTGCATTATATAAAAACATCTAGACTGTATAATACTATAAAGTCTTCATACAATGTTTTTTAAATTATACATTATTTCATATTTCATACTTTTTTTATAATAAATATTTTTTTCCATTTTACCGACTTTTTCATTAAACAATTATATATATTCATAATTATTTTAGAAGTATGGATTATGGATTGAGCTACTAATTATTTTTACATTTCATTTCTTTTTCGATTACATACTACATTATTACACATGCATAATATGTTTTAACTGCAATCTACCTACAGCAGCTAGATCAGAGAGAGTAAGTGAAGGAATCATCAAGGTACAGCACTCTGCCGCAGTACACGCAGCCGCTCCTGTAGTCAGAGCAACACCACAGATGCCCTCTGTCAGACCACAAGGAAACCGTGGGCCCAACCCTCCGGGTCCAGGAAGTAAACAACGCCAGGTTTACTCAATTGGGGGTAGTGGCACCAGAGTGTCTAATGACAAAGGAGAAGAAGGTGCGGGAGGCTATGGCCTTGGGATAGGTCATCAGACACCGCATCCACCGCCACCAAAGGCATTGCACCAGCCAACACCATTGGCTGGAGTACCTGCATTTGACATCCACAGTGACCTTGATAAGATGAGGTGGATTCAACAGCAGGCAGAACAGTCCAAGGTTAGTTTGATTAAGATGCTTTTATAGTAAAATATCGTATTAATATCATTGATATGCATTCTAAATGTTTAAATTTGGGATTTATATACCTATACTATGATTAATGTTATACCTACTTATTAATAATGTTGTAAATAATTCAAAAACAATATATGTATATTAAATTTTAATGTTACATTTTCAAATATATTATTATCGCAACATTATAAAACCACAAACAGAAGATTTTTTAAAGTATAGCTGGGCCTCATAATTTGTTTCATTAATATGTTGATATAAATATTTAAAAGCATTGCTTATTTATCCTTGATATTTTTTCGCTGTACCCATTTAAATTCTATAGGCTTAAAAATACGCATTTATATTATATTACTTATTATAATTTAATGACGTAAGATGTTTAAGTTCACATATATCATATTCATATAACGAAAGAATGGTTTTTTTCTCGCAATTTTATTTTTTCTTGTTTTCCGCTATTCTTTTATCTGTATTTGTTTCATCTTAGTTTTATAATAATGTTATTCCTCCACTTTCATCATAATGACTTTTATCTAACTATTAGAATATTTGGTATTTAATAAATATTGTTGTATTGCCTTGCAAAATGTAAATCAAATTTGACTCCGCATGTCATTGTATACATATTTCAATTATTTGTTTTTAAATATATAATTTATCCGTACTATATTATGCGTATATTGGTCATTAATTTTACCTGAATATATTATGTTATTAACGTTAAAGTATTCTCTACGTACATACTCTACATAATTTAATTTTCTATTTCAAATATCTTTGTTACAATTTTTGCATGTTATATATTATTTAGAATATTGTAATATAGAACTTGTTTCTGGTGTTATATTTCACTTTATTGATTACTTAGGGATTTGTCTAGACTTTTTCATTTTATCGGTTTATTATTTGTATATTTAATGAAATTCTTAATCACTTTCAAATTATTTAACGCAATTTAAAAAATCATAATTTCGTTAATCATATATACGAATCATTATACTATGTTGAATAATGGGTTGTTAAATAATAATATTTGTTATGTTTTGTAAAAATAGTCAATGAAACTTTTTATAATGCGTATACTTATTTACGGGTAAGAAGATTTCCAAACTTAAGATTATTCTCAGTTTTATCATTTTATAACTCAATGTCACTTTTCACAGGTTCGCCATGAAGTCCTCAAAGGTAGTCAAGAGTACGGAGATGGCCGCTCTACTTTTGACTACCGAAGTATTGACTTAGGACAGATGTCTGGACCGTATGTTTTTTTTCACTTTATTATAGTGATAAGTTCAATAAAAGCTATTGAAAAGCTATCTATATACTTCATAATAGATAGAAATCTGTTTAATACAAACCATATTTATGTTACTTGTAGTCAAATAGTTTGTTAATGGCAATAATATTTATTTATCCGCTTTCGACTAATCCTTTTGCATGCCATATATTTTATATTTACTCTATTACTTATGTGATATTTAATTAATATAGTTAATTTTTGTTATATAATGGTTGTTTTTATTAGTAATACTTCATCGCATTGTATCATTACTTCATCGTAATATATAGTTTATTGCAATATTTGATATATATGTAGTATAGTGGGATATGTATATAATTAATATTTTCGTTCTTTTTTGTTTGCAATTATAGTGCCAGTATTTTAGTTATCTGCAGTCAGTATTGTTACATTAATGTATAGATTTATTAGTATCCTATAGATACGTTTCTGGAACACGTTATATTATATATCCTCAGATTATTGTTTCAGTACAGTCTATTTTTTATAAATTATTATAGATTATTATCATTTGAATTTTGTCCATTTTTAAACATTTCTTAAAACTTTTTATATTATTTATAGACATATTATTTCCATATAAAATATTTGGAGAATTTAAAGTATTGATTTTCAATATATTCTAACGTTCCTCTTTTCTCTCTCAACGTACCCTTATCACATTTTTAGAGTAAGCAAATTGATGCTTTCGAGCACAATGCAAAAAGTTCAAGAGGAGTAAGTATTTTATCTAAGTAGATTTATCCCTTTTCATCTGAGTATATGTCTACGTGTAAGTTTTTGCGGTGGTTTTTAAGTATACACTTACCTGTTACAAATTAACTTATTTTTATTATATTTTTAATTCACTTTATAATAATATTCCTTTTTCTTTGATGTTATACGAGGAAAATACAGTGGTTTTTATAACTTATCCATTTCAAAAGCAATAGGAAAAGATATTATATCAATATTTATAATAAATTAAATTAATATTTATCATTACATCAGTGCAATAAGAGCTAAATACTTATTATAGTCCCGTCATCTGAACAGAGAATTTATATGCAACATTTTATTTTAAATATACTGAAAAACTGTCCTTAGTCCAATTCTATATAATAACCAAAGTGAATTCAGCTATCATGGAGATACATTTACTGAAATTATTAAGATTAATTTATTGAATAAAATACTGAAAACTTCACATGCATACTCGCATATTTTAGTAATTTCAAAACTTTTTATTTCATTTACACAAATTATATTTATATAGTTTTAAACTATGAAATTTTGATTTTTAAAAGCAATACAATGTTTTAGTTGCTATCTATTAACGGTTCTTTTAACATAATAGAATTTATCTTATAAAACAAACCATATTTATTTGTTATATTTGCCTTGAATTATATTAAAACGTTAATTGAGTTTGTTTTATTATGATTAAAGCCACTGTGTTTTTATCGGGGTATTTATTGATAGTATCTACATAGCTTTCGTTTAATAATTACTTATAATTTAAAAACTCGACGTGATTTCTGTGTCGCTAAAACAGTATAGATTAATAAAAACCTATTGCTATTTATTTCTTATATTATAAATATATGTCATGTACATTGTAATCAAATATAAGTAGCATTTAAAATATTTATATTTATATGAAATGTTATTATTATTACAAAACAGCTTAAAAGAATTATATGAATAGCATTTGTTAGTCTCGACTGTCTTTTTCTTGAGAGTCAGAATAAGAATTTTACTAAGAATTCTAAATGAATTAGGTGCATTTATTGGATAAAAATTGCACGCGATCTTGCATAAAATGGAACTGTGTAATTTAAGAAGACATTTAAAAATGTAATAATTTATTATTTTTTAAATCAAGGATGTAAAATATCGCATTACGAATCGGTTTTAAGAATGTAAAATTTTTATGTAAATAAAATTATTGAATTGGGTAATGTAATGCCCATGTTTATTCTTCATGAGCTTAATTCGCTTAATGCTTCCCATATTATTTTAAGTTTTGTTTTTATATTCCGTACATTATGTTGTACTTTAACAGAATGTCCATTTTCAATATTCTTAACAATAACTCTTCTAATCTAAAGGTAATACGTTTAATATATTCTGGAAATTAATTTCGCATAGTATAATAGTTTATCCGTATTTTAATTTTTCGTTTATTTTGTTTTGTTTTCAACATAAGACTTGATTCTAACATGATAGGCTTAATATCAACATATAAGCCATACTAATTGTTTATATACCTACATACTATATGGAGAAGATTACTTAGTATGTTAACCAATTATTCCATATAATATATGTATTTTTTATTTCCAATAAGTTACCCTTTGATTATAATTAAATAAACGAAAAATCCATTTTCGAGGTAGCATAGTATATTAATAAGCGACATGTTTCGAACACATGGTTCACTATCAAGCAATAACAG